>PVJA010006267.1:0-74200 GCA_004027025.1 Myocastor coypus
TTTTTTTTTCAATTCTTTTATTGTTTAAATTTAACAATGGTTATATTACATATTTTCATCATCGGATCAGTTTAGATTAATACATATAGGTATATAAGATTGATCAAACAATTAAACATTAACCTTTCTAAATCCACATTACTTTTTTTTTTCTTTTCCCCCTTTTTTTCTTTGAAAGTTGACATATTGCATATTGTCCACACATACACACACAAGTGGCATTGCTATGATCATATTTTGAATGAGTAAATATTGTATTAATTCTGATAAATTTAATAAAAAGACAAACCAAAGTCTAACTCTGAGATACAATAAAATGAAAATTCCAATGCAAATATGGAAAAAAGAAATCTTAGAAACCAAAGAAAAGAAGATTGTCTCCATAGGAGTGCAAATGAGATGGGCTCCAGGTTCTAGTCATCAGTTCTGAATAAAAGAATAGATCACCAAAGTTCTGAGAAGCAATATTTTGAATGTGGCATGTTATACGTAGGCAAAGCAGGGAAAGTATAATTTAAAATAAGAAGGGAAATCGTAATATTTTTAACCATGTATATTTAAAACACATAAAGCATATCTGGCACCTCAAATTCAGACTAAATCCAAATATGAGCATCTGAGATGAGTACACACTTGTCAGATGAAGAAATACACATGAAAAACAAACAGATGGAAAAGCTGGTCAACCTCACTGGTCATTCAGGAGGTAAAAAGTAACACAACGCTGAGATTCCATTTTATTCCAAAAGGAATGGCCTCCGTCAAGAAATCAGCCAATAACAATGCTGGCAAGGATCTGGGGAAATGGACCTCTTCTCTTCTGTTGGTGGTGGTGTAGAACGGTACAACCAACAAGGTGGAGGGGATTCCTTAAATATTTAGAACCAATAATCACATTCAATCAAGCCATTCCCCTTCTTTTAGGTGTCTTCCCAGAAGAATTAACAATGTTAGACCACAGTGATATACATGTCCTTATGTTTATAGCAGCACATTTTGAAATAGCTAATTTTTGGAAATAGCCCAAATGTCTATCAACAAATTAATGGATAAAAAATGTGGGTGTTTTAATACAATGGAGTACTACTCAACCATGCAGAAGGATAAACCTGTGACTTCTATAGGGAAATGGATGCAATCTGAGAACATATTCATAAGTGAAATAAATCAGACCTATGTGTGTGAACATCACATTGTCTCACTATAGTGAGAAACGGAATAAGTAAATAGGATCTGACTTGCACAACAGCTATTGTGAACTGGGAAAGAAACCTTTAAAAGAAGGGAAAAACCGTGGTGGTAGAAAAAAGGAAAGGAAGTAATGGGTAAAAGAAAATCAAAGGCTCATGCACGAGATAGTTAAGCTGATTTGAAACTCCCATTTCTATTTTGCTTCTCTTCAAAACATAGACAATAACAAGTTTTTTTAATCATAAAATTTACTGCACAGTTATCTGAGCAGTAAAATGCTTATGAAAGATGAAGACAGAGTACAGAATTAAAGATTTGCACTAACAAAAGACATTTATGAGGATGTAGCTCAGCAGTGTAAGCAGCTGCCAGGCAAGTGCAAGGTCCTGAGTTCGATCCCCAGTACCCCTAAAATAAGTAAGTAAATAAATAAATAAAAGACGTTTATAATAATAAATACTTACTTTAAAATGTATCAATCAGAATACCCATTGCATACAATGGGTATACAGTGGGAGGAAAGGACCAGGGATCCATAAGGCTGATTCTGTCTGGAGGAGAAGCCTGCTATGTATTGAGCAACGTGGAAGAAAATTGAGCAAATTAAATTTAACTACAATTTTTAAATTATTGAAATAGATTCATATATTTAGAGACAATTAATAAAAAATAAAATATTTATATATTCATGATAAGATACATAGACATGAGAAAAATAAAGAATTATTATGCATCACTGATCATCCCATCATATAGTTTGAAATGCATCCATTGATATTTAATAAATATTTTCTTCTGTGATCTTTGTACATTGTCATCTCCTGTGACCACCAGGACTGAAACACGTTCTTAGATTTTTCTAGTGAATATATAATTTATTTATGTTACCTATTTTTGACATGGTAAGGCAATTTCTCTCTTGTGAATACAGCCACCATTTCTGGCTCCTCTCAAACCACAAATGCCCCATTTAGTTACCCATTTTGCTCTTCATACTCCAGGTTTTCCCTCAAGCTGTTGGAAGCCCAGTTGTGTGCTTCTGCACCGCTTCAGTTGAAAGCACGTCTCAAATACCAACGCTCCTGCGTGGTAAGTCCTAGGATCTGAGCCCCTGTCTTAACAGATAGAAGCACAGTATTTGGAATAAACATTACTGGCTGCACATTTTGGCCTCCAGTGTCACTTCTCTGTGGTGAACTAGAACGTACCCAATAACGCCTGCATTTGCGAGCATAATTCATTCCCAGACCATGCTGATAATCCAATGCCCTTGTCTCATCAAAGCAAATTTCCTCACAGGGCATAAGGGAGACTCAGCTGATTCATTCTACAGCTCAAAAGTATTCATATAAAAATGAGCCCAGTACTATAACAAAATAATAAGAAAGACACAAAACATAAATAAAAATTTACCTGCACCTCTCATTAAAAATCTAATGGGATCGCTTTCACTGGTGAGCCATCATTATAGGGCATGCAGCTGAATATTATTATCTCCATTTCTTGCCCAAAATATAAACTGTTGTATATATTGCAGGTGAAGAAACAGGCTTTTGTTGACTAAAGATTATTAGGTGCATGGCTGAAAGTCTAGTTTTGAGGTCAAGAGTTGTCCTTTCCGCTAGACCATGGTGCTACAGTGGTGGTGGTTGAAGGAGGCAGAAAGTTCAGCGAAAACTTGTTTTTGATGTTTGAAAGTAGTTGACAGGGTACTCTTAATTATAAAGCTTAGCTCTGTCCTGTAAGGAATGCAAAGTTCGAATGCTGCTTAACAGCTAGCTGGTGCCAGGAACTGACCACAGCCTGGTGTCACCATTTTAAATGACTGCAGGTGTGATTTAAAGGCGCCAGCAAAGTCAGGGCCAGGTGGAGGTCATCCTATGGATTCTATAGGCTATTAAGGTAATTGGGGAGCTGAGTCAAGGAAGATGTGGTTTTATGAACCCCAAATCCAAAGGGAAAAGGTAAAGCCTTTGAAAATGGGTGAGGGTAAGTATTCCTTTGTCCTGTTTGGATAAGGGCAAAGGACACCCAGCTGGGCACAATTAACTCTGCAGAAGGTCCAGAGGGCCAGGAGCAAGAAAGAGCAACAGGTAAAAACTGACCTCCACTCCAACTTTGACACAAACCAGGGAGGGCGAAAAATGTGTTGTCAATTTGCATATTTCCAGAAGAGGGTGAGGCAGTCAGCCACACCAATGTGAATAGGTCCAACGTGGAATGTAAATATAAACCTCAATGAGGACACTTTGAAAGGACAGATGTCATCTACTGGATGGGGACCTTAGCCACTTCCATGTCCCCAGCTCAAGCCCTAAATCTGAGCAGAGGACTTGCCTGTCCCTTTCCCTCAGTTGCTTCCTAACTTCTCCTGCCAATCATTAAAATTCCATCCATGCTTATATGACTTTCTCCCCATCATTCTTCTGAGTCCCTTTTTTTCAGGGTAGAAATCTGCCTTTGGCTTCCATACCACCCAGATTGGGATGGCTTCTTATGTGTAGAATGTACTCAAAAATTATTTAATCAAATCACTATAAATGAATAAAAGAGTCAAACAAAAATTTAATTCACTTTTTAAAATCAAATATATGGCCCTTACCAATTTAAATGTGGTCTAAATACGCTCTACAGGATAACTATATGCCCAAGGTTAGATATGTGAACTGCGGCACTTGTCCATCAAGAAGTCCATACTGCCAGATGATCAGGTTAGCTGTGACAAACATGACCAACACCGCAGAATAGTTGTGTGCCTAAACAGATACCGTAACACGTGCAATGAAGTGTCTCACTTCTGTGTCTCAGTGGGCTCCTTTTTAGATCTGCTAATGACAGAGATTCACTGTGGATTAGAGAATTAAGAATAGAAGTTTTTGTTTTAATGTGACTATTATACACAATAAGAGGAACAATAAGAGGTAGACAAAGAATTACCAGCACTTATGTCCTTACCCAGAGAGATAAAAACATTTAAGAGACCTATATAGTCCCATCTCCTATCTAATTGTGTCTTCCTAGGCTGGCAAAGCATCTTCCTTAAAGTCAGACAAAATCAGGAATTGAACCCATGAATATAAACAAGAGTTACCTTTAGCTGGGCAAGCTTGTAACCCTGCACTCTGAAAGCTTGAGTGACTTATCATCTCAACCTTGATTGGGAAGCTTAGGGGCTCAGTGAGATCCTTCTCAGTGTTGAGACCCTATATCCAACCACCCGAACAGGAAGTCATTTTGACTATGTCACACTCTACCTCTATCACTTGAGGAAAGTACTGTTTACTCATTTCATTTTTATAATAGTTAAATATTATAATTAATTACAACAATTTATCATAACTCATGCAAATAAAATGCAGAATGCTGGCTATTTTTATAATAAAATCAGAAAAGATTGCTCTGGGATTTAGGATTTTCTGTAAAATCTGGTATCATTAGAAATGTTTCACAAAAGGATTCTCTTTAGATCATTGTGTAGGATCTTACCATATGCATGTGCCATAACATATATAGGTATGACTTCATCTTTGAAATTTTACACTGCTTCCAATACTTTTGTGGCAGGTAATACAGTAGTGGAAAACCCTCATTCTGCCCTTGATGGAAGAACATTTATCATACCGAAAGTGATACAGTAAGCACTGGAATAAATAATGGATATAGAATATTTATCTTCATGGCTTTTCTAAACACTAAATAATCACTTTGGATAAAGCACATTGTCATACTATATGAAGTAGATGCAATCTTATAACTGTCTACTGCTAATTTGGGGTCCACAAATCCTTTGAGAGAAAGCAATGTCTAAATGGATGCCTGTAGGAAGAGCAGAGGTTCCCAATGGACAGGCAGTGAATAGAAGAGTTGGAGTGACTGAAAGAAAAAAAAAGGGGGGGGGGTTATCATATGAAAGGACTCAAAGACACAAGACTACATGTGTTACAAAAAATATATAATATATATGACTATATGATTTTTAACAAAGGTATTGAGAATACACAATATGAAAAGGATAATCTTTCTTTATTTTTTCTTGCCAGGCAGGTACTTGTGTGAAAAGGATAATCTTGAAACAATATAAAACCATATTGGGAGCCCTTCCTGGTCTTTGTCTTGGTCTTGGAAGTTTATATTTGTAATCCCATGAGCAAATTATTAAATTTAAAAAAATTTAAAGTTAAAAAACCTGAGTTTTATGCATTCATGAAAAAAAGAAGTGACTTGAGGATGAGAGACTTTAAGAAGGGCAGGAAGTAGGCGAATACCATGAGCTGGGCTAGATAAGAGACCTGCATTTACTTCTGCAATATGCAGAGAGAAAGATATGCACAAAGAGTGATCTGCATTTCACAATTGAGATAATAGATCTACTGTTTTTGGGTCAATGCTTCAGTTCTGATGTGTAGTCTTTCAAACCCCAGGAAGTTATAGCCTCTGCCACCAGGCTCAATCCCAGCCAACAGTGTGGAGCATTGGCTCTTCATCCTGTATTGACCTAGCTCACACTAGGGAGCAGCAAGTGGGGATTCTGGGGAAACATGCTTGCTGTCTTCAAAGACTACCACCAGCACCTCAGCTAAAGCGATATGAATTGCTTAAAGCCAATTCGAAAATCTTAGACAGCTCTGTACATGGAAATAGGGTCAAGTTCAGCCAAAATGGAGACAATTGCTCCTCTTTGAAGAGGATTCACCTGGGTGGTCCTCCACAGAACAAAACAATGGCCGTCAGTGTGAATGAAACTGTACCCTATCTCATGCCACCTGCACAAGTGATCTCAAAATAGATTAAGGATTTACTATAAAGAAAGTAAGTCCTTAAAACAATTACATTCCATAAAAGTTATGGAATTTAAATAAATCCCAGAGAAACAAAATAAAACTGATTTTCAAACTGCAAGCTTTCAAAAGAAGAGAGCGTTCCGTGAATTCCAAACAACGCTGTGATTTAACAGCATTTCTAGAAAACTCAAGTGGTGGAAAGGAACAACTGAATTGGTTACAGCTTCATAGGTCAATGGAACACAGGGCCTTCTGCAATTAATGGAAGTTCAGTAATTCTAATTAGATTCCATGTTGCTTTAATGTATTGGTACTTTGCAAAAGAGCCTCTTCTAAATCAATGGATTAACCTAAATTAATGGTCTTCCATGAATTCCACTATAGAAACTCAAAGTTAGGTTTTTTTTTTTTTTCTTTTGTCTTTTTGAGACAGGGTCTCAGTATGCAGTTCAGGCTGGCCTTGAGCTCACTTTTGTAGCCCAGGCTGGTCTCGAACTCACGCCGATACTCCTGCCTCAGCCTCCCGAGTGCTGGGATTACAGGCATGAGCCACCACGCCCGACCTTAAATGTAAGTTTCGAAGCTGTAAAACTCTTAGGAGGAAACAGGGAAGTCTTCATACTTTAGCCCTGGAAATGACTTTAGAGTTATTCCAATAAAGGCTCAGGGAATAAAAGCAAACGTACATGAATGGGACAGCATCCAACTAATTATAATGATGATACCAAACTATTGTAAGGAAGGGATGATGGGATGATTTTGGCTGCTGAGAGGAGTAAGGTTATGGAGGTAAACTTATTTAGGTGACAGTACTCCATCAACCTATCAAGCATTAACCTATTTATGATGTGCAGATATATTATAGGTGTGATTAATGTTTTAATCAATAGGTAGAAATATATTGGCATTATCTGGATAGGCTTCATGTAATCACCTTAAAGAACCTCAAAGGAAAATTAAGGTTGTGTGAAAAGATGCTTTCTATGGACTGTAGTATTAGCTCCTGCAGGAGTTTTTGCCCTCTACATCCCTTTTCTCTAGATTTCAAGGTTTTAGGCTCTGGATTTTGGTGTTGGACATTTGACTTTTGAATTTTAACTTGATTTTTGGTGCTCAATCTAATATATGATTCTTTTCTTTGGCCTTTGACTTTTGACTTTTGATTTTTTACTTTGACTTGTGATTTTAGATTTTGGAGATTTTAGATTTCTTTTATATTCTGGATTTTAGATTTTACCTTTCAGCTTTTAGATATGCCTTATTATCATACTAAATGAACCAATTCTGTACACCAAACTTTTTCTTTCTACATACACATACAGACACACACACATACACATACACACATTCTGTATCTTCTTAGAACCTTGATGAATATAGTCAGTATCTGTACCCAGCACCAAACATACCTGCCAGTACCTTTCTATGATGATTTTTCTTCTATGTTGATCTTGCACTGCTAATCTGTGACACAGAACAAAAGACTAATTAAGATCTTTCAAAAGAGTTCCAGAGTCTGAAGTTCCCTGTTACTTGCCACTTGTGTATTAGGCTTTCACAGAACCCCACTGTACTTCCCCAGACACTAGCAGCTTGGAGTCCCCAAACCGTGATTCCACAACATGAGGCATAAAGAAGGGAGCCTACATCTTTGCTGCTCCTGTTGATGCAGAGTTGCAGAGTTGAGGCGAACTGGAGAATGGTGTTCAGTGGAGAAAGGCAGCTGGGGAGAAAGAGTTGAGGATCATCTTTGTTCCAATGTTGCCATGATGGTTTCTTGCGATCAGAGTGGACCAAAGGACAGAATAAAATAGTGCCTAGGTACCCACTGCTATTGCCTGCCATTAGTGAAGTGATTGTCTGATTTCTCCTGAGTAGCTCTATCTACTTCAGAATACAGTAGTTCTTACCTTGTCTATATATTCTGTTGACAATATTTCAGCTTTCTAATCAGACTTGAGAGCTGCTCCAAGAAATCTGACTTGATGTGCCTTATTAATGATTGGAATGTGTGAGTCCCTTTGTCTGCTAGTTAATTTTTACAGGTGGCTACCCAAAATGATTCCCTAAAAATAAAATTTCGTTTCTACATATCTCTTTGCATAATGTTACTATGACAGAGAAAGACACGTACAGTAATTTCACAATAGCATATAGGGCTCACTAGGGCTCACTGTAATATATATATATATATATATATATATATATATATATATATATATCAGCATAATTTTGGAATATGTGTTCATGTTTAATTTTTTGACATAGTATATCTTTTTCTATTTGTAGGCTTTTTAAAATCCCTAAAACTATCCTTCTAATATGACCTGGAAAATGCAAGAATAAGATTACAGTCTGAGCCGGGTGTGGTGGCGCACGCCTGTAATCCCAGCACTCGGGAAGCTGAGGCAGGAGGATCGGTGCGAGTTCGAGACCAGCCTGGGCTACAAAAGTGAGCTCAAGGCCAGCCTCAACTGCATAGCGAGACCCTGTCTCAAAAAGACAAAAAAAAAAAAAAAAAAAAAAAAAAAAAAAAAAAAAAAAAAAAAAAAAAAAAAAAAAAAAAAAAAAAAAAAAAAAAAAAAAAGATTACAGTCTGGGAAAATAGCTCAGTCCTCTAAGTGCCTGACTGGCAAGCTTAAGGCCCCGGGCTCCAAACCAGCATCACATGGTGCACTGGCCCCGCCCCTGAGCGTGCTGAGCAGGCCGCCAAACCTGGATGTGGTGGCTGTCATTCCAGCACTGAGGAGGCTGAGACAGCAAGATCACTACAAGTCCAAGCTATGTAGCTAGACCCTATACCAAATACTTAAAGAATAACTAAATATATGCAAATGAAAGTAAGATTACAGTAGAATTCTGAGAGCAAGTGAAATTAATACTTATGGGGAAATAGTAAATATTTTGTGGCAAGCACCAGTTTGATTAAAAGAAGCTTCATTTATTTCTTAAATTCACTTCAGATTAGCCTCAAATCCCAAGATATAGTGTAATTCTTGTTTAAAATAACTATCCTCCTATGTTTTTCTTTATCTTTGCTTGTTCAGCCACCTCAATGTCATATTTTAAAGACCAAAATTTTATGTTTAATTACTTAATACTATTTGAGAATCACACTTTTTAAACTTTACTGAAATACTTTCTGGCAAACAACCTTTTGCCCCAACTGACATATAAATCTTCATCTAATTAGCTCGCACAGTATAGTTTACTAGAGTTTGAATCCAAATAAGGTATGAATTGAGATCCTATAATCTAGCAGACATGACTCAGCTATCTCTAACATTCTAAACCATTATAAAATAAAGCTATAACAATATATTTTGATTATGATATATGAATATAATTTTTTCTTATTTATTTATTCATTTGTTTGGTACAGGGTTGGGCTATGAAGCAAAAACCTATAGTGATCCTCCTTTCTCAGCCTCCCTAGCACTGGGATTAGAGGCCTGCACCATACCTGGTTTCAGCTGTGAGCTCAGCTTGCCGAAGGTGCTAGGGCCGGCATAACATGTCACACTGGGGATTGAACCCAGGTCCTTGCGCTTCACAGGCAGATGCTTAGACAACTGAGCTAACTCCCCAGCACCATGAGTATAGCTTTTGTTTAAGAAAATAAAAGCATGTATAATATATGAATATACAGGTATGCACACAATTGCAATTTGCTGACTCTCATAGTGATGCAGAAACAGACATTTTGCTCATTGTTTCCATCAAAATTAATAGAAGATAGTGAAAGGTCTAAGTTATCATTAATATTACCACTTTGCCAAGTTTAAGGTTTTGAAATCATTTTCAGTGTTTAATAAAAAGCACTCAAGTGGTCCAATTAAAAGGTGGTAACCAGTGTGTTTTGAGACTTATGGATTATTTGTCATATAAATAATATGCTACACCATCATATCTTAGTCCAAACACACTTTCAGTATTAAAATCTTACAAAAACTCTGAGCTGCTGTATGAATTTATTTAATTAATATTCTATATTACTTCAGAGGGAATTTGGATGTGGCATAACCTCACAACCCAGTTCATTCAAAATATCCCCACTCAGTGTTGGCACGATAGTACAGTAAACTAAAGAGCCTGCCTAAGCACAGTGAGACCCTGAAACAACCAAATATATTTTTTTAAAAATCTACAAAATATCCCACTTCACCAGTTCCCTCCTTAAAGGAAAATAAAATACCCTATATCAATATAATACAGTTGAGAAGGGTGATTGGAAGATGGCCTGAATTTCCAGCACTATTGTAATTAATTCTATGGCCACTTTCTGAGGAGCAGTAGATAATCTCAGAAAAAAACAAAGAAATAGCATTTACAGGCTGTAAGTAAAACCTTAACAAAATTACGAAAGAAGATGCTCACTAGTCACTTTCATTGAACACAATAACCTTGCTAGAATTAATATCAAAAGCTTAAAGAAAACACATCCACTTAGAAAACAGAAGAAATTTCTTATTAATAATAATTACTGCATCTCATTGTGCCAATCAAAAAGAAGGTAGGAAATAATGGTAATGAAGAGAATTTTAAATGTAAATACTGCTTCAGTTATGCTTAAACTTCACTCCCTAAATGTTTGCATTATTACACACAAATAAATTAAGTATTTTACATAAAGTATTTTAATGAGAGAAACTAGATGTCTAAGGAATCCAAAAGAAAATATTACACATCTATGTAAACACAGATTAACTGAAGGGATGCATTTTGGCTAATAAAAAGCAAGGAAAATGTGATAGTTTACAGTGTAAAATGGAATACAACCTCAGTTACTGAGAACATTTTGTTATGAACAACAATCATATGCAGTTCTATCGTTCAAATTATAGAAATGTGAACATCATAAAAAGTTTTGGAGGCAAAATCAATACCAATATGTATATAACTAAAAGGAAAGATGAATAGTATAACTAGAAGTCGGGCATGGTGGCTCACACCTGTAATCCCAGCATTCGTGAGGCTGATGCAGGAGGATCGGTGCGAGTTCGAGACCAGCCTGGGCTACAAAAATGAGCTCAAGGCCAGCCTCAACTGCATAGCAAGACCCTGTCTCAAAAAGACAAAAAAAAAAAAAAAAAAGTATAACTAAAACAAGACACTGAAAAAGTAGCAACTCCACCTCTGAAAGTCAACTCCAGATTATTTGAAACTCCAAGCCTTTAGGGACTTAGAATCCAGATACTGATCCTCTCCAATAGCGTCATCCATAGAGCTGGGCTTGGTGGCACACACCTGTAATCCCAGAACTTCAGAGGCTGAGTCAGGAGGAAGTTCAAGACCAGCCTGGGCTACAAAAGTGAGCTCAGGGCCAGCCTGAACTGCACAGTGAGACCCTGTCTCAAAAAGACAAAAAAAAAAAAAGTGCTGTCCAGAGAGTGAGCAAAGGTGAACCTCCCACACCTTCTTAACTTTAGCACAATGCTGATATCAAAGAGAGCACCAGCCCTCCACGTGAAAATTCTAAAATAGATTAGCTATTTTCATTAGTATAATTAGTTTAATTAGGTCTTATTATATTAATGCAAAGATAGCTCAAAATTAGATATCGAAATTAAATAATTCATAATTTTAAAAAGAAATCCCAGGTGAACATTTGCCAAAAATGTTATTTTCTTAAACTCTATATATCATTTCCTAATTGAAACAAAAAATTAAATTAGGTACTGGCATTAAATACTTACACTGTAGAATACCTTAGAGAACCTTTCTCTGAAACCAATCACAATTTTCATTGCTCGTCCAAAATCGAAAGTTTTCTCATTAAAATCTAGAACAAACAAAAATACATATGTATGGCAGGACATCCCAAAAAATATTCTCAGAGGTTGGTATTATACACAAATAGTAACATATGCATGAATCTTATGCCCCCCCCCCAAAAACCCCACAAAGTTAAGATGAAGTTGGATACAAAAATATGTCGCATGCCTATAATCCCAATACTTGGGAGGCAGAAAATAGGAAGATCACTAATAGTAAGATCTAAATAGTGAGAGCCTATAAACCCCACAAATTTTTTTTTAAAAAATGAAAAGATAGAGAAAGTGAAGAAAGAAGAAAGAAAGAAAGAAAGAAAGAATGAAAGAAAGAAAGAAAGAAAGAAGAAAGAAAGAAAGAAAGAAAGAAAGAAAGAAAGAAAGAAAGAAAGAAAGAAAGAAAGAAAGAAAGAAAGAAAGAAAGAAAAAAAGAAAATGTATACCATGGAGTTTTAAGGTCACTTTCCCATAGGCAGGATGAGGAGTTGTCAAGTATGCTCAGGTTCAGCCAGACAGGTTAAAATTATGCAGTTATCTGTATAAGGGAAACACAAACTTTGCAAACCACCAAGACTTCCCAGCCACTGCTCAAGCTGTTGGACTACTTCTGGACCGTCATCTTAAGATTCTTTCCCAGCCTAGTCATGCACTGGGGCCTGTCAGAGCCAGCCCCGAGCATCTTATGTGATTCCCAGGCAGACCTTTTCTCCATTGCTGCTTGCTGAGGACCAGCTGTTGACTTTGCAGCTGCCGATGCATAGGCCCCTTATTTACCATGGGTTCTGCTGCAGTCACATGATGGCATGATGTGAAAAATTAGGCTGTCATAGGGATTTTTATGTCCAACATAAGCCCATTGCTCCACACAAACAAGGTTCCCCATCTAAAAAAGAAACAGCTGCTGAATGATCTGAATCAAGCCGCTGATGTCAAAGATTTCCTCTTGGTGTTCTGGATGATGGTGGGGACCTTGAAATACTTACACAGCAGCAAAGGAGATGCCAGGAAATTCCAAATATGTTATTTCTGGCCCAGGTGACTGTTTGTCACACCATGTATGTTGAGCATTTGCTCAAACACTTTCTATCTATTGTCTCTTGATTCTCTGCCCACACTGTAAGTCAGGTTTTACCAGGAACTATTTTGTCATCTGTATGGAAGGCTCAGGTTTAGATGAATTAAGTAGCTTGATTATGATCAAACAATTTACTAAATTTAAGCCTCATGTTCCTTTCAAATTTTGAAATATGGACCCTTAAGTTTCTCAGTTGCCTAGGCCATGCTCAAATTTGAACCTGTGATCTTTCTGCCTCAGTTTCCCAGATTGCTCATTACACATCCGTGCCACCATGCACATCTAAACCTTTAAAATATTAACTAGCAATTCCCTTGATCACTTAGTTGTCCATCTTCTGTTTATGTTTGTTTTAATCTAGTCTCTAAAAAGTCAGCCTGACCCCTTGCTGCCTTTGCAAGGTGACATGAGGTCCTCTAAAACATATGATAGGTGTAAAGAATGATCTTCTAGCAGGGTGGCTGGGATCTGGAGCAGCCCATACCCTGTGTTTCAAAGCAGAGCTCTGGCAGCCTCGTTTTGTTCAACTCTCTTTGCCAAGCTCCACTTGAGTCTTATTTGAAGCCCCTATAAAGAGGATTATAAAATGGAAATGATGACGCCGTGGTAAGGGCACAGGAGCCACACATGCCGCCACCATGAATTAGTAAAGAGTCCCAGGGACAAGCGTCATGCACCTCTTTAACCTCTGCTAAGCCAGCCGTGGCCTGAACGCAGAGAACACAACCTCGCCTTTGCTGCTCCTTTTATCAACAGTGTTTGCCTTGGCTTTGACGTCAGTCCCCAGATTGCTTGCTGTGATGTGCTACACCTTTCATATTTTCTTTTCAGTCATAATATTGCTTCAGTCATAACCTCAGCACTTTGAGGAATAATTGTCCCAGACAAGAGGGTCCATCACTGACAAAGAGTTGATAAGCATTACACACAGATGACAGAAGTCAGGACATATCGGATTACTGCTGTGAATATAATAAAAGAGAGACTAAACACTCTGGCAGCTCAAAGACAAGCCATTTCATAACTCTCTAGTGAGGCTATTATCTTCCATTTACTGCCACTGATAACCAGTTGTGCCTGTCTCCCTACGATCTAGTTTCAATTCACTTAACACGTTGCTGACCAGACATAGAGGAGGTGGGCAGAGACAGTCATCAGGAATTCTGTTGGCATTTATTTTTAAACTTTATCTTCTGTCATCCTCCTCTCCGCCTGATAAGGACCTGAGTGCAGAAGCTTCAGACCTTCCAGGGTTCAGGGCTGCCACACCTTCTTTGCCCTCTGCCTCTCGTTTTCTTTAAAGCTGCTGTGTCCAGCCTGGGAGGTGATGATCCGCTTTGTCCACTCCTCTCATACACCTGGGTCTAACAGCCTAGTGCCATCAGCAGCTGCACTATTTTTACACTGATGGGCTCCTAGATGATAAGATTATTATTTTTCTTAGTCAGTCTTAGTCACCTAGGTGAAGAGTGGCATTGTACCTCTTTGCAGTGGGCTGGAGCAGATGAAGCGTAACAGCACCTAGGGGGATGCAATGTGAATGTTTGAGGGATCTAGAAGAGATTTTGCTTCTAAATATATAGGATATGCATTCAATGCATCAGGATGTTGGATATAAAGTTACAACAAGGAACTTAAAATAAGCCAAGGAGTGAAAGCCCCCAAAAGGAGTTACACTGCTCCTGCAAGGAGATTTGGTATCTCCTGACTGAATAAAAGCTACTGCTCCACAGCATGCAGCTTGCTTGGCAGTGTTACCTCTCAGTTTGCTGCAGTTTTGAGCATGCATTATGTTCTCAGCTCCAAGAAATCCTTGATCGCATATCTCTGAACTATCACTATTTAAGTGACATGTCTATTGTTCTGTTGACATAAAATGGCCAGTCTACTGATAGCTTGAATTGCTACATTCATCAGATAAGCCTAAGAATATGTATTCACCCTAGAAACTACTCAAGAATGAAGCAGGATGGCATGTCAGCAAGACAGGCCTGGATTAGGTAGTCAACCTTTCAGATGGGGCTGATGCAAGTATAAAAAATCAGAGTTTCAGGCTGGGGAGATAGCTCAGTAGAATAAGCACTTTCCGACAAAGTGCAAGGTCTTAGTTCAATCCCCAGTTCAAAAAAAAAAAAAAAAAGTTCTTCATGCAAAATGTTCAGAGGGACTGAAAAATTCAAGCTAGAGATTGAGCCATCATTTATATCAGATGGTCCTTATGGGGAAGCTCAGTTAGAAAGTAGAGTGGAATTCAAAACTTCCCGGAAAACAAGCACCTCTTTAGGTCACAAACCACCCAGATAGAGCCAGTGGAACCCACAGACAGCCCTGGATATGTTGTACATGGCCCAGCGCCAAAGAGGACCTTTCTTAGAGGAGCCTGTGACTTGTGTCTTATGCAATGATAACTTGCCTGCCCAGTCACACATGGTGGCTATAGATGGATAGAGAAGCAAGAGTCTTATTTTCTTCATTGCTCTTTTATTCTTAAGAAAATCCACATAGCCAAATATTTCAAAGAATCGGAGCCGAAGCTCTACTAAGTGACTGATAGGGTAAAACTGGAAATGAGCTGCAAGTGTGGGTGTTGCAGCCCCACCTTGGGGAGATTCAGGCGTCCCTCTGAGACCCTAAACTGCTGAGTTTGCTGAGAGAAGTCCTGCTTCTGCCAACATCTACCTGTCTTAGAGGTTTAGCACACACTCCCAGTTCGATGGGTAAATTTCTCTCAGTGGAAAGACAAAAGGAGAACAACAATCAGATCGAATTGATGTGCGGCCAGAGGTTTTTAGTACTGAAACCACACAGTATCCTCTCTAAACTTGCTTACCAATTTCCTAGAAGCCTGAATCAATATGAGCCAGCCTTTGTGCAGTCAACCATGGTTTGTCTCCAGCCCACCCTCCACCCCGACCCCACCCCCCGCCCATCTAGCATTCTGAGCTTCAGTCAAGGCCTTCAGTTGAGGCACCTTTTGAAAGATTCAACATCTCTGAGTCACCTGCTTCATTCATTTTTCCTTAGATAAAGAATCATGTCAGTGAGCCTCAGTAAAAGCCACATAACATGATATCTTACATCCTGTGCTTCTTTGAGATCTCCAGACTTGGGCTAGTTGTGAACCAGGTCAGACACACTCTCTGTGTAGTGGGAAATTCTGTTCTGCAACAGTGTCTGAAGGTTGGATACCAATGGACAGGTCAAACCAAGAGAACCAAATGGAAGAAGAGAGCAGATGAGGATCCCCAAGGGAACTAACCTTGTGCTAAACTCCAAACATGTAATCCTGCCAGAACTCAGACATAAGTGCTACACTTCCAGTTGTGAGGTTGAAGTACCTGAGGTTCCAAGTTTGCCAGGGTCTCTGTCAGAATGTGGCAGATCCAAGTTTGAACCTACACAACTAACAAACACCATGCTTCCTTGACTTTGCTCAGCAATCTTAAATTATACAAGGGACAGTAAAAAAGAATTGTGACCCTGTTTAAATAAATAAAAAAGCAGTAAATACAATGTGAAAAGTGATAGGCTGAGTGTCTTTAAAGAAAGAGAGCATTTTGCAAGAGACTCATGCCTATATGTCTTTTACTGTTATTTTTTTTTATCAAGCACCACTCATTGATGAATCATTTACAGCCATTTTCATCTAATAAAAATTTCAATGTATCTTTATTTACAATATTCTCCAGATCTTGTACCATGATCTTCCCCAAAGTCAAGATGACCACGAAAAGTAAACATTTAGAATTAATTCAAAACATTAAGGTAACCATAACAGCATGCCTAGAAACACTCATGGATGAGAAAATAGAAAACTGGAGCAAAAAGTGGCATTAACAATGGCATAAATGTTTTCAATTTGAGGAGGAGTAATTTGAAGTGAGCTGATGGTAATGTGTCTTTAAGTGTAACTTTTTTTTCTTTAAATTCACACATTCACCATATTGAACTCCATCAGCAACCTCTTTTCCTTTACTCTGCCTCCCAGAGAAATTCCAAGCTATACATTAAGTGGCAAAACCCATCCAATCCAAAAGGGTATTAGATGAGGAACACAGAAGCACGAATTGTTATCATTATTATCCCTTCAGTGAACACTCACACCAGCAGTCCAAAGCAAGATTAGGGACATTTAGCAAAAGTGCAGGTGTTTGGCTCCTAAACCAAGAGCTAGATCCTAGTGCTGCAGAGGACAGGAAATAATATGTCTGCATAGAATTTCAGCTTTGTAGGTAGGAAGTTCCAGGAAAACTACAGAACTCTCTGGGCTAAAACTCAATCTCCAGAGATGTCTGGGTAGGAATCTCCTTTTCAGGGATTGGTGGTGACATGGTAGGATAAAAGTGAGGCCAGAAGAAGACAGAGGGGAGATCTGCTTCATGCTGACCCTGCTAAGAAATTGTTTGAATTTCTTACCCTCCCTGAGACATGACCAACTCCAGAAGATGGGTAATTCCTGAGGATGCAGGTCCCCTGGGAAGTAAATCAATTTGATAGAGCTATATCAAGCTGCTAGGATTTCTCTCTGGAGCACTTTTAGTCTTCAACATCCTTTCTATGCATTTCACCCTCTGTAGACAAATTCATATTCACACATTTCGCGCAAAGAATGGCATCTATGAAAGTTGGTTCTCTTCCCTGTAGCTAAGTTAAACTTATATGAAAAATCAAATTTGAAAAGAACAATTGCACAAAGAACAGAAAATGTAAAAAGCACTTTGGTTAGCGACAGCCTGGAGTGTATGGCAGCTGGTTCAAGAGAGCCCACTCTCCATTGGGACAGTTTCCTTTCGCAGACTGGGCTCCTTCTTCCCAATGACCTTGGAACACCGAATTAAGTTGTGCTAACATCTCTGGAGATGATGACGAAGTTGCTATAAAATTAGATTGGTAAAGGTCATCTGAAGCAGGAAGCGTCCTAAGAATAGGTGACATGGACAATCATTATCATCGGTGTGTTTAGTTTTAATGCCTAGGTATTGAATCTGCAGAGGATTTTCACTAGGATTTAGAGTGAGTGAGACAAATATGTAAACTACATCCAAAAGCCAAGAGGAAACTACAGAAAGTGAACTTCAAATTTATGTGTGATTTTTATTAATATGCTTTCAAATATGCATAAGACCATTTGTCCATAAAATATCATGTGCTTCATAGTGGAACATTATGAATATGGCCTTCTTGCTGTACCTTATGCTGCAAAGTACTACTAGCTTAAACACACTTACACCTAGCAGGTATTTAAATTATGTTGAGTAAACTCACTCACTAACAGTTTTTCATTTTGATAATTAAGAACACACTCATTTTATGATAATTCAATAAAATATGTGTGACTCATGTTTGAACTGTCAAAGTGTTGAGCCAGAATCATTCAAAGTAAAATACAGGTATGATCATACAAATAGCTAGCTTTGCATTCTTAAAAAATGTTCCTTTGTGCCAGGCATGGTGGCACACACCTGTAATCCCAGCACTTGGGAAGCTGAGGCAGGAGGATCAGTGCGAGTTTGAGACCAGCTTGGGCTACAAAAGTGAGCTCAAGGCCAGCTTGAACAACACAGTGAGATCCTGTCTCAAAAAGACAAAAAAGAAATATTTCTTTGTATATTTTAAATATCAGGAAGTTTTTTTGTTTAGAATACAGACAAATAAGACTGGTTAAATAAAATTCTATTTTTAGAAATGTTTACTTAATAACTTGGGAATAAGTTGTATTGATCAAACATAGAAAGACCGGAGTGGAGATAGTTAACAAGATTGTCATTATGTCCATAATTGTGAAAGGGTTTCTGCACTCTGAAAACCATTTTCTTAATTATTTTAAGTTAATACTTGTGCCCATAGCAGGGGTGAGAGAAGGGAACATGTGTAATCTGAAGCCCCAGATAGGATGGCTGCCCTGAATTGAGATAACATTAAAGATTTTATTGCTGATACATTATAAATTATTTCTATTACTGTGGTCCTATGGGTATTGCATTATCAGTGCACTTTGCCTATTACCTCACTTAATGTTATTAACACACTTTGGGGTGTAAAATTACAGTTTTATCATGGAAACCTTAAACACTTACATCCAAAGTACTGAATCAAGTTATTATCTTTACTGACCAAACCCATTTTATTGTCGTTTTATCACTCATAAAATCTGAGATTCAATTTGATTTAACTAGTAAGGAAAGCTCGGTCTCCCTGAGTTTAAACTCAGCTGTAATATTAATATATTAATATATAAGATGACTTCATTTTATTAAAGGTGAGGTAACTTCAAAAATCTCTTTTTATGTCTTAGTGGTGCTAAGAAATTTAATCTGACTTATTTCTACTGCTTTTCCACCAACAGTGACAAAAATTTAAGATCACCTTCATGAAGGATTTTGAGCATTGAGTCTAACCTCCCCTTGGCCTTTGTTAAACACAGAAGATACATTAATCAGCCATGAAATAGCATCGCTTATCAAAGTGTCAAGAGGCAGTATTCACATCTAAAACAAAAAGCACTTAGAATCCACCATGTTCATGAAATATGGTCCACGGCTAAGAAATCTGAAGCAGAGCTATATGAGAACATCGTTTCAATAGCTTCTAAAATTCAAAAATTAAAAAAAAAACAAAAAACGGAGCTTAGATTCTATAATCAAATGACTCAGAAAGTAGAAAACTACAGATTAATGGCAAGAAGTATACAAAAGTTGTTCTGTTGAGATTGCATCAGCTCTTAGCTCTGTGCCCACATATTAAGAAAAAACAAAGATGTTTGTGGTCCAATTTGATTGTAAAAGCAATGCTCAACTTATTTTCTTAAGTGTCATCTTGATATCAGTTGACAAATATTTTAATAATATTTGAAAGTGAAATTCACCAGAAACCATAGAAGAAGTTGTTTCTTAAAGCTTTCATCCTTCCAAAGTGTATTATTCCTAAGTGTGAAAATCAGCATTCCCCTACTGGGAATTACTGTTACACGGCCTTGCTGCAATTTTGTAGCAGGTAGGATGGAGTAGTAATTTCAGTGGGCCAAGTGATTATTCTTCTGACTTAATTTCAATATGTGTAAAGAAAAAAACGACTCCTCCAGAGCTGCTGAGGGGCTTCATTATGAAAGCATGAGGCACCTAGATGGTGCTCAGTAAACAGAAACTCAATCATTTTCTCTACTCTAAGAGTACCTAGTACCATATCATCATGAAGTGTGGCCCTACAAGATAGCTTCCATGATTGCCAAGACTGAAATCATTGCAAAATGGAAAGGCAGCCAGCAGAAGAGGGGCTTCCTAGGACATAGGATACTACATCAGAAGCCATGACAATGTTCCACAGATACTCAGGTCTTGGATTCCTGCAAATCTCCCCTACAGAAGGCTGCAATTTTCCTACAGAAATGTCCTGCTAGTGGAGAAATTCTCATACGATGTGGATTTGAGACATTTTATCAACTCAGAATTTTGAGGGACAAGGGACACTAATCTCACCAAGAGTATCAAGGACAGCCAATAAAGTGGAAAAGGCAAATTAAAAAAAAAATTACAAAAGCATAAGGCTGTCCAGATCAAAATGGTAAAACTTTATGAAAACTGAGTTGCAGGATTAAGTGAGCATCATTGGACATGAGATGGCAAATTCAGG
This sequence comes from Myocastor coypus, assembly GCA_004027025.1. NCBI lineage: Eukaryota > Metazoa > Chordata > Mammalia > Rodentia > Myocastoridae > Myocastor > Myocastor coypus. The sequence goes on from PVJA010006267.1 coordinate 20,448, forward strand.
CTGATGAACTCAACTTCTATCTTCAGAGACAAAACTCTCTAATGTCAGAAGACAAAGGTCAAAGGTCCATGGTCAAAATTCAAAATTTCTCATCTGTGTTTGAGCATGTGAAAATGAGAGCTGAGGAAGAGGTGAAGAAGAGCTTAACTATGGACAACTTACAGAATATCTGGTTTCATAGAATCCCCAAGAGGAGAAAACATACTCTACATATCCGTGGCAGCAGGCTTCACACTTTGCGATGCCTGTGATTTCATAGCACGTTATTCTTTTGAACCACAAATGGCTTACCATGCTTGGGCTCTCAGTCCATCCACAAGTTACAAGAGCACTGCTACCTTCTTACAGTGAGTCTTGAAGGGAGGAGGGAGAACACAAAATATAGCATGAGATCTTACATTTATTTAAGGCTTTACAGTCTACAGATTATTTTATGTACACTCTGATCTGAATATTCCTATTTCTAGAAAATACAAAAATTATATTGTTTTACAGATGGGGAAACTTGAGATTTGAGATCTAGCTCTTTGTCAAAAATTCCAAATGGTGGACCTGGGATTCCAAGTAACCAGATTTACTCTCCTGTACTTCCTGGTTCAGACATCCTAAATTCACTTTACTACTTTGAATGAGAGAATTGGAAGTTGAAATTTATAATTAGGCTTGTTACTTTAAAATATATAAAAGTTCATGATAGTGGACTTTGGGCTACAAGATATCACCTGTTTATGTCGTTTGACATAGAGATATATTGAACCAATCATTGTTCTTATTGATTGTATACTTGACAAGCAAACATAGAAGTAAGTGTATTGAAGACACAGAATAAGAGTAACTGAATAAAGGTCCACAGATACTATGAGGAAATAACTAGATATTGAGGATGGATAGAAAGCTGTAGTCAATGTGAAAACCTAAGTTCATTTTTCAGTAACAAACACTCTTATGGGTGTGTATTACCACAGTCAGTCTGTGTATTACACACAGTGCAGTACATGATTAAGAAGACTAGACTCTAACTCCTACTTCGTCAATAGCCAGTTTAGGGAAAGGCATTTTTCCACAAAATACACACCGGTGCAAGATTTGCTTTGAGTGTCAAATTAAAAAAGGTTATCAAGTGCTTTGGAACAGGAGGGAACCCTGCAAAGTACATTGAAGCTATTTTTGAACAATTAAAGACTGAGGAATTCAGAGCAATGATTGTGGTCACAGATACAGGTAGGACCAATAGTAGGGGGGCAGTGCTCATACAGCCTTCACTTATACTCTCTTACAATAGGCATACTTAGCAAGAAGTTCTTGATGGAAAACATCAAAGTGCATAAAAGAAGACATAAGATACACTTGACAGCTCATCTCAAAAATAAAGGCAAGTTTTGCTTATACAACATGAAAGGTAAAGCCTACCAAGCTATTTTCCCAATATGGTGACTGATTTGAATCTTTGTCCTTATCAGCTTGGTAGCTGAAGGATAGAACAAACCAGGTCACAGATATCAAAGCTGAAATACATGAATGGCATCTTCAAATCCTCTGGGAGATACATATCACTGTATATTACACAAGAACTACCCCCTGTAGCTTTTCAAATAAGTATTGTGATTAAGAAAGGAATTGGTGGATTTAATAAAAGTAAGATGCTGCTTCTGATTCTAGCCAAAGCATCAGTTTTACACCTAGGTGCTTAGATGGGAGCACAAGGTCTTAAGGAGTGGGGAGAAAGTAACTGTGTCCACCACCTTCAAGGAGTGGTCCTCACTGGATGGGCCCAGCACATTTGCAGAGGCAACATGTGGCACTTCTGCTGTGCCAGCCTGCCAGCAAAGAGCCGAGTCTATAAAACTTATCTGCTGAATTTTGTCTATTCTATGGTGATTGCTTTGCTTTATGATGACCTTCTTTGTGTCAGAACTCATGAGTTGTATGCTGAGACTTAAGGGTCACTTGATTTAGTTACTTTTGATGAGGTCTTGCTAGCTTTTACTGGGGAAACCAGAGTCATAGCCAAGTCAGGGGATTTCACAATGTTAAGATGATGCTTCACACCTGAATTCTCTTTGTCTTGTAAGGCATATCTGAGTCCTGGGATTCTTAACACATTTCAGAAGAATCCTGGAGCCACTGGTCACATATATACCTAATAGAGGAGATGGCCTAGAAGCTGAACAATGTTAACCCAGAATCTGTGGAGTATCTCCAGTGCTAGCATGCCTATATTAAAGTAACCAGTCCTACACTGGCACACACACAAAACCCACATAGCAACAGAGATGACAGCTTGGTAACAGCAGCTGCTGCTTAATTGAAAACATTAGAAAAATATTACATTATATCTGTATTCCCTGTTTTTATGTTTATTTTCATCACAAGTGAGAAAATAGCCCAGGAAAAAAAAATACAAAGGAAATACGAAATGAAGGTTCAAGAACAACAATGGTAATGAGTGAACTGTTGCTTGAAATTTAATTTTCTGAAGAATTATTTTACATGCCACATGAATTATCAGTATTTTTTTGTCTTCTATGAGCCAGAGATACTTCTCCTGATGTTGACCCACAATAATTGTTGATTTGGCTAACTCAGAGGACAGTTTATATGTCTGTTGTGCTTGGCTTCATTTGTGTCTTGGAACTATTGTCAAGATTCAAAAATGAATCTAGCACACAGAAATTGATTAGAAAGCCTTATCACACTAACGCCAAGCAAGGAGTTTGTCTGTTGGAGAGTAACATAGGCTAACCTTCGTAGAGTGGCCTGTACACAACAGAAGAGAATTAGTAAAAAAAAAAAAAAAAAGAGGCCTACCTATAAAAATAAAACAATGAATGTGTACAGAGCCCTTCATGCTCCATAATATAAAGAAGGAAGAAAACATAGTGTTCACTGAATGACCTCATGCATTCAGATCAGAGAGTTCAAACTTTGCGTTGTTGACTTGGAAAGCTAAGTAAAGACAGGAGATGAGTTTTGTTCTTGAGCAATTTTTCCCCTAAAATCATGCCAGAGGTAATAGTGCTAATGAATTTCATGGGCCTTAAACATTGCTTGGCACACAGTCAGGATCCATCTGGTCACTGGAAACCAGGCAGCCCCATATGCAAATGAGATTTTCAAATGCCAGCATTGTATTGAAGGTTCTCATTGCAAAGCAAATATGCAATGTTCTGTTGATAGCAGTGATCGCTCCCTCTCTTCTTCCTCTCTCTACCTGTCTTTCTGTCTCTGTCTCTGTCTGTCTTCCTGTCTCTCTCCCCATCTCTTTCACACACACACACACACACACACACACACACACACACACACACGCACACGCACATGCACATACATATGCACACAAAATGCTTTGAATGCAGAAGTTCAGAGTCTTTACTGTACAATTGTAGCTATTTTTTCTTGACAGTAACACTTTGTTTCCATAATTATCTATATCTCACGAAAGGAGAAAATGCCATTTCTTAAGCTTCTTGAGATCAAGGATGGTTCCTACTGTGCTGTGCCACTCAGCAAACACCTTTCATGCACAGACACTGTATTTCACAGATAAACATGACCATGCATTGAAAGTGAAAAGAAAAAGGAAATGGAAAGTGGCAGTGGAGGTATTTTTCCAATTAAAAAGAAATCTCACTCTATTCTTTGAAGGATTCACTTATTTTTATGCAACTAGTAAGTGATGCACACTTCATCTGGGTCAGGCAATGGATGGAAATTTTGCCTGACTATCTTAGGGCTAGGGCAAGGCTTCTTCCTATCATAGTGACTCCACTTGCTCAAGGTGTTAGGCAACACACAAGTCAGTAATTCTAGCAAAAGACAGAGGTCAACCTGATTAGCAGTAGGAAGCAACATTTGGGAGACAAGATGTATCTGTGCTATACCTGAGGGTTGATCACTTGTTCTTACTCTGTTTTTCCTATTTAATACTGTCTTCACTTCTGCAGTCTGAACGGAGAGAGACAAAAGAACTAAAACCTTCTCAGTACTCATTTGCTCCAGTGCAAAAATTCCACTGGGTTCTCACTCTTTCCATCACTGTAGAACTATTAGTTTACCAGTAGTATCTTAGAGTAAAGTCGCAATGATTTCTTAATGAGACTATAGCCCTTTTACTAATCGTTAATGTTGCTACATGCAACATTAAGCATGGAAAGATGCCTTCTGAATAAGAAAATAACTTGTTTTTATTTGAAAGAGCTATTTTCCTCTTAGATTGCCTTTCCAAGTTGGAATATTACATCCAAGTTTTAGAATATATATTAAGTGACTTGCAAGAAAAATGTGGAACAGGAACAGGGTGACAAAAATGACGCATGAAAGTCCACTGAGGAAAGCAGTTGATAACAATGTATCATAGTGATTACCCCTGAATCATATATTTAAGTACTGTTTAATGTTTGGTAGAAATTAATTAATGAATTGACATATGTATCTTCTATAATGCAAACATAGTCTAAAATTATAATTTTTATAACTAAATTGCAAACAAACAAAATGATCCATTAAAGGGGTCTATTATTGATTCACTATAGAAAGTAAAGACTTTCCTACTTTCTTTCAGGATGAAATACTACCTGTAAGCTAAGAAAATAAATTAATTAGAAACAGAAAATCATCACTGGAAATCAAAAGCATTAGCTTAAAATATCTGAATATCTGGAAAATGCTATAAGAAATATGTCAGTATAAGATGTTTTTTAAGGTTGCTTACAGAGGATAGTTAAGTGCATTTTTTAATTTATGTTTTTGATTTAGCAGGATTTGAAAAGTTGTCAGTTAAGAATCTTTTATCTGATATTCTTTTCTATCTAATGTTCTTGACATTTGGCCTTCTGTTTCCACAATCCAAGAACTGTCAGTAGCTCAACTGTAGCCCATTGCAACTTGATGATGTTCAAGTTTCCCATCCCTAAGGTTAAGGAAAAACTCACACTCTGCAGTAATGAGAAGACTCAAGCATACATTTCTGAAGAGAAGAAATTATATCTACTCTAGAATTCTCAAATTTGGCACATAGTAAAATACAGCGTGTACAAAGCTGATAGTTGCTGAAGTCCAGGAGTTTTGCCATGCACTGAGTTAGCACAGTGATCATGGCCAGCAATATGAAAATAAGCAAGGAAGAAACCATATGGGAAAAGGTGAAAACAGGTATGGTCATGAAAGCCAGGTCAGCTGGCCACCTCTCTGCTGACCACATAAATTCACATTTGTATTTTGGAGACAAATTTTTTTTTACTGGTTCAAGTGCACTTTAAGTACATCAAAAAAGAATTGCTGTATAGTCTGTGTTGTCTTTACTTTCTATGCAAAATTATTGTGAAGAATATTAGTATTTTTTTCAAAATGCTTAGACTTAATCAGTAGTTTTTGGTACAGGAAGAATTGCGAGTTGGGTTTCATGGTTAGAACTGACAGAAAAAATTAGCTTGTAATATAAAATTTGAATTAAATATGATAAACTTGCCAAAATGAATACAAAACAGGAAAATTAAGCATTCTATCCTGTTTTGAGTGCTGTTTATCTATTTTATCTATGTAGCATGATTAAATTACATTTCTGATATCAAAGGAATAACTCTAGGATTTTATCAATCACTGGCTCTCAATCTTTCATTATATAATATACATCAAAATTGTCACTAAAATACAGCATATGACATAAAATATTTCCTGTAAAAATGATTGGATTTTAAAAAGAAAACATTTCTAATTTTATTTATTTATTTTTTATTTTTTGTGGCACTGGGGATTGAACTCAGGACCTTTCACTTGCCATGCAAGTGCTTATTCTACTGAGCTATTTCCGTGGTCCCAGGAAAATATTTTAAAAACCATGTTTTAAGGCTATTTAAGTACATGTGAATTGCCTGTAGGTCATATTACATAAACACTAAAATCATTATGGAGTGTGCAGGAAGTTTCTGGTAGAAATCAAGTCAGCAGTGTGTATGCCACATTCTTGTACATTACTGTATTCATTGGAGTATAGAATAGGGTAGCACATAGTACCATGGACCACAACATTGTGGTGTATTGTAGTGCATGGATCACATTGTTTTTGACATAGCTTTGCAATGAAAATTATACATGGTAAATCACTGAGTAAACTGTTATGTTTTTATAAATAATACATCCCTGCTATTTTACTTTCACCTCACAGTGCAATTTGTTCATTTAGTACCACATTTTAAATAATTCTCAGTTGATAAAAGATTGAAACATTGCAAAATTTTGCAATGAAAATAAGACTGGTAAAGGTTATATCTGCTAAATTATACTATTTATGGGAATTAAAAATCTACCACTATCTTCCTGACTATTAGAATTTCTCTTAATCCTACTGATCAAAATTTCTCCAATCTAAATATATAAAAAATAATCCTACATTAAGTTATTAAACCTCTTCCAACTAAATTATGCATGGGAAATGTGATCCGATACATTAAGAACTAAGGATGGTTGATTATCCCATAATCTCTACATATTCATTTCTAATAAGGGGTAATTCCAAGTAATGTAGTGATCCTTTTCCAGTTAGATTTGAATTTGGTATCTCAGTGCTTATATTAATCCTAACATTTACGTGCAAGCATATTGATTCATTTGTGTGGTAGCAATATTGGCTGCTTCGAGGTACTCTCACATCCATCCTAAAAAAAAAAAAAAGAATAGGCTATGGACGTGATACGTGATAATGAACACTTTATCATTAGATCATGTTGTTTCCTTGCAACTGGAGAATAAAGCCAAAAGGGCATTTTAAGGACAATAATTATTCTTTTAAGCATGTGAACATTGCAAGGTCCCTTCTAGATAGTTTAGAAGATTTTGTGTAAAGAAGATGTTGGAGTCATGCTCACAGCTTTGACAAACTTCTGCTCGCGAGATATTTAGTGCAATTTTGCCAAGTTGAATCAAAGTCTCTTTTTAAAAGAGCCATAATGTTGCTGACGAATGTGCTCTTTAGCACTTTAGAGCTATGACGCAGGATTTTCCCGAGGAGGTGGTAAACAAAGGAGGTGGAGGTAGAGAAAGGGAAAGACCTCTCAGCGAGCAGATGAGGAGAGGAGGAAGCAACCCTCTGCTAATCACCTATCACAAGCAATGAAGTTCCTCGGCCTGGGAGCCAGCCAGGTGCATTTCAAAGAGAAATGTTGCAAGGAGAAAGTGTCACTCAACGCAGATATTTATAAAAGATGACAGTTTGCAAATATCTCAATCTTGAACAAGCCTGCACCAGTGACACAGAAGAGGGCAGCGAAATTGGAAGAGTCAGCAGCCAACATTTATTTCATCAGGACCTGTCCGATCTCCACTGATGGTTTGATAGTCTGGGGAGAGCGGGTAACAGTGGGGCTCATTTTGCTGCTTACGCGCAGGCAGTTTGCATGGATCAGTCCAAAATGTTCTAATAAATATGTAAAGAAGGATAATAAGAAGAATTTAGAAACGCTCTGTTTGCAGAACGAGTGCACGATTAGATTACCTTTTCAGCTATGCCAAAGAAGAGGCTTAGTAATTACAGAAATATTGATCGCTGCTCCTGCAGGTTGACAGAAAGATAGGCAGTGTCTTGCCAGTGTGGAGACCTTCATCCTGGTACAAACACCCTGTTGGTCCAGAGGACTGAAGGAGTGATCGGGTTAGACACCCTTCCCCAAGACAGCTGCCCCAGCATCCATTATATACTGAGCTCATTGAGCGTTGTTAGACATCGAAGTCTATATTTCCTTCCCAAGGGATGACATGCTAGACACCAGCCTAAACAAATGCTGAAACAAACACCAAGGGAAATTTTTCTATACTATTTCCATCAAGCAGGCAGACCACATAGCATGGATGTCAGAGGGAAAAAAAAAAACAGGTTTTGGGCACAAGCTATCTGGTGTTGATATTTCAGTAGACCCAAGATTGCTACCTGTTCGAAATGGGACAGCAGATTTTGTTCAGTTTGCTATAGACATGCTTATAAGACACATATTTTTAATGCCAGCATTGAAAAGCATCAGGATATCTTATGTTAAATTTGCATTTTAACCTTCTCAGACATGGGAAAGTATCAGAGCAGATGAGTACTAAGGGTATAATACTTCTGCAAGTATGGTGTAGAAGAGGTAAACACAGCTGTTGCTTTTGAAAACTAAATCAGTCTCCACTCTAATTTCTTTCTTTTTTCTTTCTTTTTATGTGTTTACTACAAAGTCTACAGGGTCTCACTACACAGATCAGACTTATAGAAATCCTCCTGTTCTCAGCATCCCAAGTGTTGGGATTTTAGGTGCGCACCACCACACCCAGTCCCAATTGTTGTCTCAGAGCTCCATGGGGGCTGGGCAGGCACAACACCCACACTGGGGATCAAACCCCAGTCCCTCTGTGTGCCTAAGCAGGCACATTAATCCACTGAGCTATGTGGCTGGCCCTCTACTTTCTAATTTTTCCAAAAATCGGTGCTAGAAGTACTTTACACTTTACCTTCATAAGTGTTGCACAAGTAGGACACCTCACAGCTAGTGCTTGCCTAGCCCATGCAAGAGTCCTGGGTTCTATTCACAGAGAGAAACCACTGCACCTTTTGTCATATGTGTTATTTTTCTCTTTTATTTGCTTACATTGTGAGCATGAACTTTTAAAGCATTGGGCCCCAGAAGGGAAGCACTGTAGCTCTGTCACTTGAGTAAATTGCAGTTGTTCAGTTTCTGTCTCCCAAATAAGAGGAAGGCTGTTTTTCATGGCGTTGCTATCAAGTACTAAAGTAAAAACATTTACTACTTTGTTGGATAAATAGGAGATGTTCAGGACCTGCCAGTTTAATTCATTGTTCGCCAATTCTGAGCCCTGTGGCAGGATTCATTTGTATTGAGTGTGTGTGGTGGTGGGGGGGGGGCATCATCTCTCACTTTACCAGTTAAGAACAGATAATGGATGCTTCATTTACATAGGGGTAGTGTTAAAACATTGCTCAGACCTTTTAGGGAGTGATCAATCATCACAAGCTTTTCCCATGTGTGTTTTTTGTTTCCAAGTGGTTCCACAATGTTTTGTGTTTCCACAATGGTTCCAAACTTGAACATCAGGCAGAAGAATCTCCCCGTAGCCTCACTGCAACACAACCATCCCCTGGAAGGTGCTGATTGAGTGTACCCGGTGGGGCCTGAGAACACACGTGTCCAGTGGGTTCCCAGGTGAAGGAGATGCGGTGGGGAAGCATGAGCCTTCTTTCCTAGGTACTTAGAGATGCTAGAGGAAAGGCAGGTGTTGCATCCGTAGCTGCTGGCAAAGCAAAAGAGAAAGATGATTCATTTGTTACTTTCTGTTGTTTGCTTAGCTGTTTATTTTGTGGTCTATTAAGTGATTTTAATTCAAACGTTTCTCTTTCTAGAAAACAGAGTTGTTCATGTTCATGAAATATTGAGAAAGATACACATGCCAGTCTAAGGAGAACAGCTATAGCAACCGGTCTTCAAGCACTGCTGACAGCCTGGCCTGCTGACCAATTGCACCAAGTATGAACAAAGCAGGGATGCACTCTAATGTTAGGTTGTGCATTCTCTTGAAATTGTCCATATTTCTTATCCTTTTGGTTGAGAGAACTGTTGGCTTCCCTGTGTAGCCAACTGTTTCTCTGTACTCTTTAAGCTTAGTCAACCAAGTTGCGGTTGAGATTATACAGTGATTAGGAATTCAGCCAACAATACTTCACAGTAACACATTTCTCCATATCAATCGAGGAAAGCGAGCCACCCCAAGGAAGTCTGTGTACATACCATGATTTGAAGAAACCGCCACATCAGTGCAATGATGCTTGTTCCCCATAGCAGCACCTCTGTATCTGATGATATGCTGTTAAAATTCTAATTGACTATTGTCTTTTCGGAACTCTAACTGCTCTTATACTCCATGGCTCCTTTAAGGCAATCATTATATTTCATCATAATCTGTGTTGGGCCACTGGGCATTGAGTTCAGGACCAGAGCAGAGTCATAAATAATCCTAAGTAGTTCTTAGGCCGCAGCTCCACATCCTGTGCTCAGAATATCTATGTAAGGTGTTCACTGAATATCTGTGATCCACTCATGTATGTCAATGAATTCGTTCTTCCATGTAAAGTTTCAGAATTATCCTGGCTTGGTCTCAGCTTTTAGCCTAGTTCACCAACACACTCTCAACCTGCTCATTTCTCATTTCTACATCTCGTCTGCTCTCCACTTGTGTCTGGGATTAGGGAAACATTTTTTTTTTTTTTTTTCATTTTATGCATTCGGTACAGGGTCTCACTACACAGCTCAGACTCACAGAAATCCTCCTCTTTTTAGCCTTCCCAGCGCTGGGATTATAGGTATGTGTCACTGCACCCAGACTAGGTCACCAGCTCAGGGCTCCCCGGGCTCAGAGCCAGTGAGGCATGCTGGACTGGGGATGGAATCATGGTCCTTGTGCTTGCCAGAGTAGGCACTTAATCTACTGAGCTATCTCACTGCTCCTAGGGAAACTTTTTTTTTTTTTTTTTTTAATTTGGCTGCGCTGATAAAATTGACTTACCAGTCATTAAAGTCATTGATAGTTTCCTATTTCACTTAGCTGAATGGAAAGGAATCATGACTAATTATTTTAATCAATACATTAATTTGTCTTTCCTTTTGTACGTGCAGGGTGATTAACATCATATGTCTCCCTTTGCTTTTGTTGTATATAGTGTATTTCTATTTACCATTAACTAAAGTTGTCCCACTGGACTGTGTCCCAATTGTTACCAAGGGAACAAGGGGTAAGGGCAAGAAGGATGAAAGAGTAAGAATGGCATGTGCACATAAACATGTTTGCCAAAGGATATCTTGATCACCTAGCTTGTCATCTAAACTGCAGTCTATCTAAGGATAGAACTGCCATTATTATTACAAGGAGGAAATGAGACATCTTGGATAAGCAGTTTGTATGCTCTCCCAGTTATAGGATGGTGAAAAGGACAGGAGATGGGAACGGAATCTTACCTGAGTTGCTGGTGACTGAAATGTTGCACTTGAATACGGACCATGATTCTCCCCCAAAGTTCCATGAGAAAAGAGAGTGGCCCCAGGCCAGTTGATGCGTGAAAGAAAGCCATGATAACTCTTTCTCAGAAGTTCACAGAAGAGGAATACTAAGTTTTTTTGAGAACATGTTTTATAATCCTTCACACAGGGTTGCACCGTTGTGTGGGTCTGGATTTTCCAATCAAATGCCGGTAAGGATGATTTATGCAGAATTTTTCCACAGTAGCAAAAATAATAGGATAAAATATATTGGATATGATATTTTCTCCACAATAGTCTCTAGAAACATCTATGTTTTGTTGTTATTATTAAGGAAACCATTTTTGCCACTCTTTCAGTGTGAATCTTCCAGGGGTATATTTGGATGGAACCAGGCTGTTGAAACAGTGAGCTAATCTTGCAGCAGGATATTACAGGACTGATCTGGTCTCCATATCATTCCCAGATAGAGTTCTGGCTGCAAGTTCAGTACTGTGCTTGTGACTGATGGTGCTGCTCATTTTTTTTTAAATAAAATAATTCTCATGTTTTTCTGTTAGCCACTGATCAGTAGCTTACAATCACCTGAATAATTGAGGGCACTTAAATTGGAAGAGACGCCTCAGACCTCCTACGTCTCTGGCCTAGAAGCAGCACATGCCTGCTTGAGTCACTGTCCACGGGAAATAACACAGGCATGTGGCCACTTACCCCTAGCAGTAAGGGACGCTGGATACTGAGCAGCGACATGCACAGCAAGGAATGGATTTGGTGGGCACTTCTTTGTCTTGTCACACATGAGTAGCCTTGAAGTCACCTGCTGATGGCCTAGCTACCTGTCAGTGAGGGTTTGAACAATATCACAGCAAGGGTCCAAGCTTTGGCAGGGAAGCTGAGGTCAGTAATCTCTCCTACTTTAACCACTATGGAAATCAGTGTGCTGATTCCGGAGAAAACTGGGATTGGAGATCCCATTCAAGCCAACTATTCTAGTCCTAGGTATTTTTCCAAAAGAAACTGAAATCATCATACTCCAGAGATATATGTGCACCCATGTTGATAGCGGTGCAATTTGTCATAGTGTATGTTGGAAACAGTCCATGCTCATCAACTGAAAAATGGATAAAAAAAAAAAAAGACTTTTTTTTTTTTTCTGTTTTTTTGGTTGTATATGGTTTTTTTTTGTTTGTTTGTTTGTTTGTTTGTTTGTTTGTTTTTGTTGTTGTGGGGGAAGGTATACAAGGTGTTCAGGGTCTCACTACTAGATCAGACTTGTAGTGATCCACCTGTTTACAGCTTCCCAAGAGCTGGGATGACAGGCGCATACCACCACAGCCAATCTCAATTGCAGTCTCAGCAAGCACAGGGGCAGGGTCGGCATGGCAGGTCTGGGGATCGAACACCCAGCCTCTGCGCCTACTTGTAGGTACTTTAATCTGCTGAGCTATTTGGCCAGCCCAAGACATGGGATTTTTACACAACAGACTATTTCTCAGCTATAACATTATAAATTTGAGGATTTTGTAGATAAGTGGATGCAAATAGGGACTGTATTCCTAGGTGAAATGAATCAGACCCATACTGTATTGTCTCGCTAGTATGAGAATTTGAAAGAGTAAATAAAAACTGAAAGGTTTTTCTCTTTTACATTGGATATTGTAAAAGGGAAAGAAATTGCTCAATGGGAAGCAAAAACTGGAATGAGAAAATGGGCAAAGGAAAGAATGGAAGAAGATACATTTATGCGTATATAGACAATAATTTGGATAATTGTACTGCCAGTCTCTGCTGGTCTTTTGAAAAGAACAGTTAATGCTTTCTTTTATCTTTTCACTCTGCTTATTTCTTTTTAATTTCTTACAACTTTTTGTTGTTGTTGTTTTGTTTTTTAACCAATTTTGTGCATTTATCTGGTAGCTTAAACAACTAATTTCGAGATAACATCATGTAATACAGCAACCATTATGGAATTTCTGTTACTTTGTTTAGTGAAATTTTCTATTGCTTCTCATGCTTCTTTATTTCATATTCTTTAAAAATTTAAAAGAGGTAACTATCAGCATGAACCAGCTCCTTACAACTCAGATCTGAAGATTTTTTTTAAGCACATCTGCTTTTTCAGTATGGATATTTGAATTTTTGCCCAATCCTCTCTGCACCTGCCCCTGCCCCTAGCAGCCACGGTAGGATCTAAATCTTTTGAGAAGAGACTTTTCTGATTATCAGTATCCCTAACTTCACTTGAAGTGTTTCTTCTATTCTACTAGGGCATAGGAATGTGAAGAAATGATTACATAAATTGTCATTTTAAAATCTTATTTTTAGGGCCGGCAGTATAGCTCAGCGGATTAAGCTCTTGCTTAGCAAAGCGCACGGGCCAGGGTTCAGTTCCTGGTCCTGCCCACCACACTGGCCCCGCTTTTGACCGCAAGAGTCAGGGATGGAAACTAGTTGTGGTGGCGCATGCCTGTAATCCTAGCACTTGGGAGGTACAATCAGGAGGATCACTACGAGTCAGTAGTGAGACACTGTATGAGAAAAAAAGAAAAAGACAAAACAAAAAATCTTATTTTTATCATGTCTGTTTCTTACTCAAAATGAAGTGTAAAGCCGGGAGTGGTGGCACACGCCTGTGATCCCAGCACTAGGGAGGCTGAGGCAGGAGGATCGGTGCGAGTTCGAGACCAGCCTGGGCTACCAAAGTGAGCTCAACGCCAGCCTGAACTGCATAGCGAGACCCTGTTTCAAAAAAACAACAACAAAAAAAAAATGAAGTGTAGTTTAGTATTCATTCATTCATTCAATTTTCACAAATCTCACTATTTGCCCAGGCTGGACTGAAAGTTGGCAGTATTACTACCTCAGCTTCCCAGAATGCTGCAATTACAGATTCCAGCGACCACATCTGGATCTTTATTTCTTTTGATGCATTTTTGCTTGAAATGATCATTTACAGGTTATTGTAAGTTTTATTTAGGATAAATTTTAGATCCAAATTTCCATAAGATACTTTACTGAAAACTGGATTAAGAAACTTGAATGACTCAGGCAACACTAATTTCTCTTTCTCCATGCTATCTACAGAAAAAAGATGAAATGAATAATATGTTCTTCTTGAAAAATTAATTACCACCCATGAGCACTTTTAAGTTCTTAGTATATAGTTATGTATCATAATTATTACCCTAATTGTTATAATTTTCCTATTCATGAACATGAAATACATCTCTATTTATTTAGCTATTGTTAATGTTTCAACCATTTTGTCCTGAACAATTTTGTCAACTTCAGTTATAGATATGCAGTTGTTGTCCCAGTTCACATGGATCTGACTGTGTTCTTCATTTTTTTACTAGATATTAGTATGACATTGAATTATTGGTATGTTTATCTTATACAAAGCATCACACTCACTTCTTGACTTTTGTTTGCCTGCATTTTGTGTTGTGGTTTGGTTCATTTTGGTTGCTCAGTCCAAGTCTTGCTCTGTAGCTCAGGCTGGCCTTGAACTTAGCAAACCCCTGCCTCACAAATACCAAAATTACAACTGCCTATCAACATGACCAGCTTGTTTCTTAATTTTTATCTTTTGGGCCTGCTGTATTAAACACAGTTCTGCTTTCCAGGTAGATACTAAATAATCTATAAAAATCTTCTTCTTTTAAAAAATATGTGTCAGATTACTGGCCTTTTGGTTCCATAACCATAAAGTATAAAAATGTTGAGTGATAGCAGAAGCAAAGGACATTATTATGTAATTCCTGCACCTAGGGCTTCTCCCTAATGTGTGGATCTGTACTTTAAATTTTATCTATTTATTTATTTATTTACTTATTTATCTATTTATTTATTTATTTATTTGATATAGGGTCTCACTATACACCTCAGACTCATAATGATCCCCGTCTCAGCCTTCCCAGTGTTGGGGTTATCGAGATGCATCACCACCTCAGTGGATTTGTACTTTTGAAAAGATGCTATGAGCATCCGCATAGGCAGAGTGCAGTGGTGAGGGCTCAAACCCCAAAGTGTTGTGCCGGCCCCTCCCCTGGGGTGCTCCCAGACTGTGATTAACACGGGTAGTGGTGGCACATGCCTGTAATCGCTGCACTTGGGAAGGTGAAAACAGGAGAATCACTATGAGTCCAATCTATACAATGAAACTCTGTAGGCTGTGTCCTAAAATACATGACCCCCCCACACATGCACACACACACACACACACACACACACACACACACACACACAAAGACATGGTCAAATTATAAAATAAAATGCAACATAAAACTAAAATGATTTTAATATTACAAACTGAATTCTTGGTTATCATAAAGAAAAAAATGAGCAGTTATCTAAATTTCTATTCATTGTACTGTTCAATGGTAAGAACATTTGGGTATATATATAGTTTTTAAGTATAGATATAGGTTTTATAATAGTTTATCTCAGGTTCTTTGCATGGAATTAGGAATTTTCTTTGTTCAAAAATTACTATAATATAAGTATTATTAACAATAGTTGAAGTGATTCATCAACTTTGTCATGAAAGTTTGCGTTGTATTCCTTTACTAAATTAGCTCTCTCTGTAATACAATGTTGAGATTATTTGTACTTGAAAAAAAATGGACACATTTCCATGAAAATTTTGTACTCAGGTTTCTTTCCTTAACATTGCTTTCAAGAAGTAGAATTAGTAGGTTAAAGGCACTAAATATTAAAAGACTTGCAATACCTTTTTTTTTTTTTGAGACTGGTATTCAAACTCACGACCTCATGACCTTGCACCTGCCAGGCAGGCACTTGTGGAGGGAGCTATCTCCCTGGCCCCTGACTTGCAATACATCTTGCCAAAGTTCTCTACAAAAGAAATTTTCACCAGTCATTTACAACAGAGCCTGTATCATTGTGCATTTTCCAAATTGGATATTTTCACCTTAATTATCAACTTAATAGGAGTGATTATTCTAATTTTATTCATATTTTCTATTTTAAGGTTGAATATTTAATTAGTTTATTACTTACATACATTTTCTAATCTATGTTCACATCTTGTGGTTAATTATGAAGCTTGAAGAGATTCTTTTTTCTCTCTTTCCTCTCTCTCTCTTTTGGATAGTAGAAACCTTTTGCTGGCCAGGCAGGCATTTATGGTACTGAGTTATCTCCCTGTCTAGATTCATATTTATTGAATGACCTAAAGACAGAATACATAAGCCCATTATAAAATTGGTTGCTCCCTTTTTTTCTTGAGTCCCTTGCTTCTTCACTAACACCTGATGGTAATATCTATACATGCTAGGAGAAACTGACCTTTGACTGCTTTTGAACGTTTCCAGTTCCCATGATACATAGGTCTATAAAATTTATAATTCAGAAAAATTGAAGTCTACTTGAGTGATAAATGATTAGTGAATTATGATGCACATTATGGTAATGTGTTTATATTTATTAACCATAAAAGATACGCAAAACTTTTTTGAAAGTTAAAAAAAGACAAAATGTCTTTTGATTTAAAGTATAATACATAGATAGTTAGATAGATAGATAGATAGATAGATAGATAGATAGATAGATAGTTTGTTTGTTTTTTAAGTTTTTCAGTCTTTCAATATAGGATGTCACCACAGAGCTTAGACTCACAATGATCCTCCTGTCTCAGGCTCTCCAGCACTGGGATTACAGGTATGTGCCACCACACTGGGTTCAGAGGTCAGCAAGGGATAAAACTCAGTCCCTTGCACTTGCCAGACAAGTACTTAGACTGCCGAGCTATCCCTCCAGCCCCTTGCTTTAATGTAGTAAAATAGATAAAAAAATTCTGGTTGTTATTTTGGGATATTGGTGTTGTGAAGTGTACCCTTTTTATTGTTTTATATTTTCATATACAATACAATCAATTATATTTCATAATACCTATGAAATTTTCATACATTTTTCTCGAGGGTCCATGCAGTGGTCAATACATTATGCCAACTTGGCTGGATTGCCTTTACAGTTCCACATCCTGGGCCCTGGGGCTTTTGGGAGGGTGCCCCCCAGAGTGTCTCAGCACTTACATGATATGTTAATGGGTTGAGAAGGCTCCTGTGCACCACTTCTTTGGAAGAGTTTGGTCGACGCAGCTGCATCACTTCACAAGAGCACCGATCTTTGCTGAAGCCACTGCTACTTCATTTGAGGAGCTTGGGTCTTTGCAGTGGGCTCAGAGGGAAGTGAAGAGGCTTCATAGACTCTGTAGCTGCTCCTCCTCCTCTGCTCATAGTTGTTTTCTGTCACCATGAACTTCTGTCTGCCTTGGAGCCAGCTGAGTATGGGCTGAAACCGCCACTAACTGTGAGCAAAATAAACCTTTCCTTCCTTAATTTTGACTGTTGGGTGTTTTGTCCAAGCAATGAGTGAAAAGTAACTGAGGCAGCCCAGCTTCTATGATATCAAAATATTTCCCAGCAGGTCAACCCTCTTACCAATAACATTGAAACCATGGATGAAGTAGGAGAGGCAACTACCAGAAAAACTTTGCATGTTTTGAGAGAGAGCTCAAACTTGAAAGCAACAGTTTGGGATGTGTCTGTCTTGCTGGCTTTGAGGAAGACTACAGTGACACTGTGTAGCCCCTTAGTGCAGATTGTCTGTGGTTCTTAATAACTCCAGCATATCTGCCTGTCTGTGCTAATCACATCTCAAAACAAAAGCACAAAACTTCTGAAAGAGAAGGAGGAGGAGAAGAGAAGGAGGAGGACAAATAACATTCCATAACAGTACATTCACAATGTCCAAGAGTCAAAAAAAAAATCTTACTTGACATTTGAAGTACCAGAAATAGATGAGCCAATTTCAGTAAAAATAACCCAAACAAAAAACTAAAAGCAGTTCATAATGTGACCTAAGTGGCCTGCTTGTCAAGCAAATATTTAAAAGCATTTCTTTAGTGTGTTCAAGAAACCTGGAAACTCAGGAGAGAAATAAAAATATCAAACATCTTATTAATGTTCTAGAACTGAAAGAACTAATATGTAACACGTTTACATAACCAGATATACCTTAGGAGCAGTACAGAGACAGTGGAACAAAATACTAATCAGACTGAAGATAGATCAAAATAAATTATGCAATCTGAAGACAGAAAAAAATCAGAGCGATAAATTGAGCTTCAGAGCCACATGGATGAAGATTCCTTTATCTAAAATGTGCACAGTGGAGAAGAAAAGGGAAGAAGGGAAGCAAGGGAAAACCATCACAGATATAATGTCCAAAATATCTCAGCTTCAGTGAAGGTGTAAACTCATACTTTGGAGAAGTACAATAAACCTCAGAGAGGACAAATTTGAAGAAAATTATACTGAGCCATATCAGGCTCAAAACTGAAGGCACAGCACTAATGCAGAAGAAAATGATGGTCCATAATGAGTGGGCAGTTGTTTCAGTGACATTAAGACCTTCTCACAAAGAACAGGTTCTCAGTCAGCAGACCCATTTTGAGGATGCTTTAAAAAAAAAAAAAAAAAAAACTAATAATCCACATTTCTATTTTTAATGCAAATATCCTTCAGAAAATATCATTTGCTCAAACAAAAGTAAGATAGCTTATAAGCAGCAAGCTTCATAGAAAGAAATAATTCATATCATGATACGAGAGGAAAGCAACAGCATACGACACAAATCTTAATAAAGAAATGAATCAGAAATGATAAAAGTCTGCATTAATGTAGATGGGTGAATTTCCCCTCCTCATTCCCTTAAGAAATATATGACTGTTCAAATCTAGACATATAAGCACATACTGACTTTGTCATATGAGATATTCTTGATTGGTTTCACAGAAAATCGATACAGAAAGGATGCTTAGGGTTGATGAATTCCTATAGAATCAAGACTTGAATCTTTGAAAGATAAAACAAACAAACTAACTAACTAATACAGACTTAACTATCCGAAGCCAGGAAGAAAAGAGGACACAAATCACCAACATCAGGATGGAGAAAAACACTGTCATCTTGGACAATAAAAATCAAAGGTCACCACTACAGTTATATTACAACTACTCCATCCCCACAAATTTAAGGATTTATATGATGTAAGCGAATTTCTTGAAAGCATAACAAAACTACCATATGATGAAGGAGAATGTCTGAGGATCAAATACTTACAAGTGAATTAAATTTTTATGAAAGTTGTTTACACCAAAAAAAAAAAAAAAAAAATCTTTAAGTCAGTTTTTGTTTACAGCAGTGAATTATATCACTTATAAATGTATCACCAATATTACATAGACACCTTCAGAAAAGAACAAAAAAAAAGGGGGGGGGATAAGAAACAAACGTGTGGGCCTGGCAGGATGGCTCAGTGGTCTAAAGCACCTGCTTAGGAAAGCTTAGGCGGCTGCAGGGACCACGGTTTGATTCCCCGCACCACATGCTGCGCCTGCCCTGCCCTCAGGGCAGGCTGAGCCGGCCATAAAAATAAATAAATAAACAAACAAAAGTTCTGAAACAAGAAAAAAAAATTAAAAAATTAAAAAAAAAGAAACAAACGTGTGATTTCGAATGGCTGCGAGGTGCCTGGACCAAGCCCAGTTCCTGGACTCACCCTGTCAGCCTGCCCCGGACCCATGAGCCATTTTGACTAACTGTGCAGCGCCTGGACCAAGCCCCAGCACCTGGACTTGACGAGTCACCCCCGAAATCCAGCCCAGACTCCACCATCATCCTGACTGGGCCAACCAGGAGGACTAAGCCCTGGTCCATTTGCTGACTCATCAACAACCTGAGCTCAGATTCCACCCACCTTCCTGACCAGGGCTCATATTGGCAAGGTAAGAACTCCGCAGCCTGAATATATCCCCCCAGCTGGACAACTACCCAAACCCCGACTACACCCATATTTCCCACACGGTCACCCACTGTACCCACATGGCCAACCACCGTCCTGACACACTAGGCCTCGTGGTAGCCAGCCGGCTGAGCTCCAACTTGCAGCCAGACAACTCTGAAGGAGAACAAACTTGGTGGATCCAGACTCAAATTTCCATATGTGCTAACTGTATAAGTTCACCAAGGTGCGGAGATCACTACTTTAAAAAAATGATAAAGAGAAGGAGGAAGATCCAATCCCAGATCCTGAGTCCACACAAAACAAATACAGGAAACACTACCATGGAAGAAAATAGGAATCATACAGAAGAAATCTCTGAATTAGTAGCAGCTGAAGTTGAAAGGCAAGTGCAGAAACGTATAGAGCAACTTAGATCAGAGAAAACATGTGAAGTAAAAAAAGAAATGTATGAAAAAATAGATGCTGAAATGGGAAAACAACTACAGAACCATACAGAAGAAACCAGAGCAGAAATAACCTCTAAAGTTAAAAAAGACCTCCGTTAATCAATAGCATCCAAAGTAGGGGAGAACAGGACAGAAATAATGCCAGAACTGGAGAGAGAAAGGATAACTATAATGAGAGACTTCAGTACTACTAAAGAAGACATTGATAAAAAATTAGAGGAGAACAGAAAAGTGATGCAGTCCCTGAATGAGCAATATAGGAAAGAAATAGATCACATGAAATAGTTTTTAAAGAGATATACAAGAAAATAAATTCTCAATCACAAGCTGGCAAAATCATATGAACCAAAGTGAAGGTAGAGTCTCAGATCTTGAAGACACCATTGAAGCTAGTGAAAACATAAGAAAGGACCTCTTAAAAACAACAAGGATGCAGGAAAAAATAATTTAACATCTGCAAGATGACGCAAAAATAAACAATGTGAGATTAATAAGAATCAACGAGAAAGGAGGAGTTAACACAAATGATAAAAAAAGAATATGGGCAGAAATAATTGCAGAAAACTTCCCAAATATGAAAAAACAATCAGACATACAAGCAACTCAAGCATACAGAACCCCAAATAACATCAGCCTGACTAAATGCACATCCAGACATATATATAATAGTCAAGATCCCAGAAATTCAGCAGAATAGTATACTGAAAGCTGCTAGATAAAAGAAACAGATCACATTTAAAGGAAAATCCATCAGAGTAACAGCAGATTTCTCTTCACAAACCATGAAGCCAAGAAGAGCATGGAGCAGAGTGCTTCAAGACCTCCATGAAAACAAATTTCAGCC
This sequence comes from Myocastor coypus, assembly GCA_004027025.1. Classification (NCBI taxonomy): domain Eukaryota; kingdom Metazoa; phylum Chordata; class Mammalia; order Rodentia; family Myocastoridae; genus Myocastor; species Myocastor coypus. The sequence goes on from PVJA010006267.1 coordinate 41,585, forward strand.
CAGACTGCTATACCCAGCAAAACTCTCTTTCAAGTATGAGGGAGAAGTGAAATATTTCCATGACAAGGAACAACTAAAGGATTTCATGATGTCAAAGCCAACCCTACACAGTACACTGAAAAATATCTTAGAGAGGGACCAAAACGACTCAAACTCAAGAAATAAGAACAGAAAGATCCCCCAAAATAGGGTACTCAATTAGACACAGGAGAAAAGGGGGTAAACAGTAGTAAATAAACATCATGTCAATTGTAAGTAAACATATTTCAGTTATAACCATCAATGTAAATGGATTCAATTCTCCAATTAAAAGAAATAGACTGGCAGAGTAGATAAGGAAGCAAAAATCCAACAATATGTTGTATACAATAAATGCACTTAACTCATAAACTCATAGGCTAAAAGTGAAAGGATGGAAAATAATACTACATGCTCCAGCACCTCAGAAAAAAAGCAGGGGTAGCAATCCTGTTTGCAGGCAGTCTAAACACTGATCAAACAAAATAAAGTAGGCCACGAAATATTATTTAGGGGAAAACTTCAAGATGAAGAGGTAACACTCATACATATGTATGCACCCAACACAGGACCAGCAAGTTATATAAAGCAAACCTTAATAGACAGAAAAAAATCTAATATCCAATACCACAATCTTAACAGGAGACCTCAATACCCCCTTATCCAAAAAAGATAGGTCAAGTAAACAAAAAATTAGCAAAGAAGTAGTAGAACTGAATCAGAAATTGGAACAACTGGAATTGGTGGACATACACAGAGTGTTCCAATCAACCACTTCAGAATACACAGGTTGTTTTTTTTTTTTTTTTTGTCTTTTTGAGACAGGGTCTCACTGTGCTGTTCAGGCTGGCCTTGAGCTCATTTCTGTAGCCCAGGCTGGTCTTGAACTTGTACCAATCCTCCTGCCTCAGCCTCCTGAGTGATGTTATTACAGGCGTGCACCACCATACCCGGCAGAATACGCAATTTTCATCTGCACATGGGACATTTTCTAAAATAGACTACATATTATTACATAGGTGATGCTTAAGTATATACAAGAAAACAGAAATTATTCCATGCATATTATCTGACCACAGTGCAATGACATTGGAAATAAATGACAACAAAAACCACAATAGCTCCAGAAATACATGGAGATTAAACAACGTCCTCTCAACAACCAGTGTGTTACAGATGAAATTAAGCAAGAAATTAAACAATATCTTGTATTTAATGAATATTCAAACACAATCTACCGGAACTTATGGGATGCAATGAAAGCAGTTCTGACACAGAAATTTATAGCTCTCAACTCACACATTAAGAAAATAGAACAGGAACAAATAAATACTCTCCTGGAACACCTCAATCGACTAGAAATAGAAGAGCACACGAAATCCAAGGCCTAAAGACGGGAGGAAATTATAAAGATTAGAGCAAAAATTAATTCAATCGAGACAAAGAAAACAATACAAAGAATTAATGAATCAAAAAGATGGTTCTTTGAAAAATTAAATAAAATTGATAATACCCCCAGTTTTTGAGGTTAGATACTCAACAAAAAGAAGAAAGAAAGGACTCAAATTCAAGCAATAAGGAATGAAAAAGGGTGAAATTACTACACACACAGCAGAGATTCAGAGGATCATAAATAACTACTTTGAGAATCTTTACTGTCACAGAATTGAAGACACAGATGAAATGGATAGATTCCTCGTAAAGTACAAATTACCCAAACTCAATCAAGAAGACATAACAACTCTCAATAACCAAATAACATCCAATAAAACAAGAAATGTAATAAAAAGACTGTCAACAAAGAAAAGTCCAGGACCTGATGGATTCACTATTGAATTCTACAAGAAATTTACAGAAGACTTAATCCCAAAACTCTTCAATGAAATTGAAAGGGAAGCAATCCTTCTGAAATCATTCCTAGAGGCAGGTATTACACTAATACCAAAACCACAGAGAGATGCAACTAAAAAAGAAAACCATAGGCCAATTTCTCTCATGAACATAGCGGCAAAAATCCTCAATAAAATCCTCACCACTAGAATACAACAAATCATAAAGATTATATACCATCACCAGGTAGGATTCATCTCAGGAATGCAAGTATGATTCAATATATGCAAATCTATCAATGCAATACACTATATCAATAGAGCCAAAGCCAAAAATCACAGATTGTCTCAATTGAGGCAGGAAAGGCATTTGACAAAGTCCAACACCTATTCATGTTCAAAGTCCTACAGAAAATTGGAATAGAGGATCTCTACTTCAACCTGATAAAAGCCATCAACAACAACCAAACAGCTAATGTAATTCTGTTTTTTTGTTTTTCTTTGTCTTTTTGAGACAGGGTCTCGCTATGCAGTTCAGGCTGGCCTTGAGCTCACTTTTGTAGCCCAGGCTGGTCTTGAACTCACACCAATCCTCCTGCCTCAGCCTCCCAAGTGCTGGGATTACAGGCGTGCGCCACCACGCCCGGCTCAGCTAATGTAATTCTAAATGGGAAAAACTGAAGTCTTTTAGTCTCAAATATGGCACAAGACAAGGATGTCCTCCATCACCACTCCTATTCAATATAGTTCTGGAATCATTAGCTTCAGCCACTAGACAAGAAAGAGACATAAAAGGAATAAGAACAGGTAAAGAATAAGTGAAACTATCACTATTTGAAGATGACATGATAATCTACTTGGAAGACCCAAAAAAAACTCCACTAAGAAGCTTCTAGAATTACTACACAAATTCAGTGGCATAGCAGCTTACAAAGTCAACATACAAAAGTCAGTAACATTCCTGTACACAGATAACAAACACACTGAGAGATAAATTAGAGAAACAGTACCTTTTATGATAGCACTGAAGAAAAGGAAATAGTTAGGGATTAACCTAACAAAAGAAGTAAAAGACTTCTTCAATGAAAACTACAATACTCTAAAAAGAGAGATCTTAGAAGATTTCAGAAAATGGAAAGATATTCTCTGCTCCTGGATAGAAAGAAACAACACTGTGAAGATGGCCATACTCTCTAAATTGTTATACAGATTTAATGCAATTCCTATCAAAATACCATCAACATACATCACACACCTGGAGAAATCATTCCTAAAATTTATTTGGAACCAAAAAAGACCCAGAATTGTGAAGACAATTCTGGGCAACAAATGTAGGGCAGGAGGCATTACAATTCCTGACCTAAATATATACTACAAAGCTACAGTAAGAAAATCAGCATAGATTGGCAAAAAAAAAATAGACCTGATGATCAATGGAATAGATTAGAAGATGCAGAAGCAAATATAAACACACTCAGCCACCTTATCTTTGACAAGGGGGCTAAACACCTTTACTGGAAGAAAAACATCCTCTTTAACAAATGGTGCTAGAAAAACTGGCTCTCTACATGCCAAAAACTAAAACTTGACCCAAGTCTACCCTGTGCACTAAAATAAAGTCAAAATGGATTCAAGATCTAAATATTAAAAGAGAAATACTGAATCTCCTGGAAGAGAAAGTGGGAGGAAATCTTGAAGACATCGGAGCAGGCAAAAATTTCATGGACAGAAATCAAAATGCACTTGAAAGAATCACCAAATGGGACCTCCTCCGCCCAAGAAGTTTTTGCACATTAAAGGTAATTATTAACAGAGTGAAAAGACACTCCACAACTTTAGAAAAGATTTTAACTAATAAGTATTCAGACAAAGGTCTTCTATCTAGAATCTACAAAGAACTAAAAACCATTAAAGCTCCAAAATTCAAAGACCCAATCCAGAAATGGGCATCTGAAATGAACACACACTTCTCAGAGAGAGAAATTCAGCAAGCCTATAAATACATGAAGAAATGCTCCACATTGCTAGCCATTCATGAAATGCAAATCAAAACAACACTTAGATACCATTTCACCCCACAAAGAATGGCTATCATAAAGAAATCAACCAGCCACAAATGCTGGAGAGGCTGTGGGGAAAGAGGATCCCTTCTCCACTGCTAGTGGGTATGCAGATTGGTGCAACCATTATGGAAAGCAGTGTGGAGGATCCTCAAAAAACTAGAAGTTGATGCCGGGTGTGGTGGCTCACGCCTGTAATCCCAGCACTTGGGAGGCTGAGGCAGGAGGATCGGTGTGAGTTCGAGACCAGCCTGGGCTACAAAAGTGAGCTCAAGGCCAGCCTGAAATGCATAGGGAGACCCTGTCTCAAAAAGGCAAAAACAAACAAACAAACAAACAAACAAACAAAAAACTAGAAGTTGAAATCCCATTCAATCCAGCTTTCCCCCTACTGGGAATTTTCCCTGAAGAACTAAAAACATACCCCAGTGATATCTGTGCACCTATGTTCATAGCAGCCCAATTTGTAATAGCCAAATCTTGGAAACAACCAAAATGCCCATCATTTGAAGAATGGTTGAAAAAAGTGGTATATTTATACAATGGAATATTACTCAGCTATAAAGAATGATGAGCTGGAATACTTCATATATTAATGGATGTATATTGAACATATACTCATTAGTGAGATAAACCATTGGCTGAAATCAAGAGATATCTATTTATCTATCTATCTCTACCTATCCATCCATCTGTCCATCTATCGTTCTATGCACCTATCCAACTATCTGATAAAACAATGAAACTTTAAAAAGATGGCCACCACAAGGTGTGGATGAAGACATCCAATACAGGAATTAGTAAAGTGAATAGTGCATTAATGTTGGAAAAGCAGTTGGAATTTGGTAAAGTTCTCTATCCACCTACCATGTGATTCAATATTTCGAGTCTTTTCTTGAGGTAGAAAGCATCCACATAAGTATTGTATAGCACTGTCTACAGTAGTTTTATGCTTAAGAGTCAAGATGACAGCCCATCAAATATTCATCTACAAGGGGTGAAGAAGTAAAATTCATCTAATAATAAGAAATTCTACGTGTTGGTAAAAATAACAAATTAGACACAATGAACATTTAACAATAATTACGCTAAGTAAAAAAAATGAGACAGGAAAAGAGTTATTTCTATTTGTGCTAAATTCTATAAGATATATATTAGCCTACACTGATGAAAAGCATATCCTTGCTTTCCTTTGGACATAGGGGCATGGACTACAATGGAATAACTGGACAACATCCCTTGGAGTCATGGATACTGTGACTTAAGTAGTAGTTTCATAGTGAAGAAGCTTATCAAGGTGGATTCAGTTGAAAAGTTTGCACAAATAGAGTTTAATGAATGTCAATAATATTATATTGATAGGATATTCTTCTGAACATTGAGGAATGTATCTTACTACATATTAAAGCATCATTTATTTTAGCTAAGGGAAAAATGTTGCTTCATGCATGTACAATTAGTAGACTAACAGAGCAAGTCAAAAACCTAACAACAGGTCACAATTTCAAGTAGAAATTGTCATATATAAAAATGACACCTTAAAAATTGGTGGGTAACAAGATAGCACTCTTAATAAATAATGTTAGAATTGAGAATCACCATATGGAATAACATAAGATTTGATCTTTTCTTCACACTTCACTGTATGGTGTGAGATAAGATATTTTAAAAAGAAGTGAATGAATTCTTCTGGAACTCCAGAGAAATTTTTCTGACTCAAACATTAAATGAAGAATAGAATGATAAATCTGACTACATAAAAAATCATCATAATAAAAAAGCAAAGCAGAAAGATACATCACAGGAGAAGTTTGAAACTTACACTGAAGGTGAAAGATGTACAACTTTACTGTCAACTCATAGATAAGTGGAAAGCACAGTCAAGAGCAAGAACATACATGAATCATCAGTTTGCAGAAACTAAAAGCAAAATGACCCTAAGCCCAGAAGAATATGCAAAGTGTACTCATAAAAAGAGAAACACAAATAAAAGCTACCCTCAAGTACAAGTTTTCAGTTGTCAGATTGGCAAAATGGCAAACAAAATACCCAACGTTAAATAGCATGCTGCATTGAGACTGAAACAATCAGGCACTGTCATTTATATCTGGATATACAACTAAATACTTTAGAAAAAGGACATTAGTAAGGTTGCTTTGGAATACAATTTCCCAATTTCTTACCATGATAAAGGTAAGCTTGCCACAACATCCAGCAGTTGCATATCTAGACATTTACTCCATTGAGTTGAAGAATTAGGTCTATAAGAAAACCGGCAAAGGAATGTTCATAGAAATTGTATTCACAAAGGCCAGCCAGATAGCTGCCTGCTTCAGAAGAGTGCAGTGCCTGGGATTCAATCCCAGGCGTGCAGCACTGGCCCCACCCCAGGGCACACTGAGAAAGCGATTGAGACTGGGCATGGTGATGCACACTTATAATCCAGGTGCTTGGGAGGCTGAAAGCAGGAGAATCACTATGAGTCTGATCTACATAGTGAGACGCTGTAAACCCTGGACTGAATACATTAAAAAAAAAGAAGGAAATTGTATTCACAACTGCTACAACTCAGAAGTAACCTAGATGTTCTTCAATAGGCGAATGGATAAACAAGTTGCAGTGCATGAATGCAATGTAGCATTAGTACTGAAAAGAAAAGGAAAGTCACATAAGCCTGTTTTTAAAAGGCTATGTGTTATGATTCAGTCAACTTAAAACTTTAGGAAATATCAGCTGCACTGGGAATATGGCATAAAGGATTGAAGGATGTGTAGATGAAGTACAAGGTATTTGGGACAATGAACCCAAGCTGTGCAATACAGATATGGTGGATATATACCATGATGTAATTGCTGAATCCTATAGGACATACAACATAAAAGTAAGCCCTGATCTGGGCTGTGATGTTTGGTCCCTAATAGCGTATCTATATCAGTTCTCCAGTTCTAATAAATGTATCACACAAAGCAAGGTGCTAGCGAGGAAAACTGGTGGAGGTAGAAAGAAAGGGCTATGTGGAAGCTCTATTTTTTTCAGTCAACTTTTCTGTAAATGTAAATGTAAATGTTCTGCAAATACTCTTTCAAAGCTTGTCAAGCTAAGTTATGATGAATGATTTGGTTTAAGTAAAGGTAGAGCTGGGCATAGGAAGTACAGTGCTTGGGTTGAAGGGTAGGAAGGATGAGAGCCAGCCAGAGCTGCAGTGGTCAGGAGGGGCCCAGAGAGAAAGAGAGACGTGGGAAGTATCTGTAGTGGGTGAAGCTATGCACACTCAAGGGAAGAAGGCCAGAATGGGGAAGAGGAGTCCCTGATGACCAGCTTCCTGGGCAAGAGAGCCCTTTGATATTTGAGAAAGGGCAAGATGACCAGCATCACCAGAATGGTTTAGCATAAGAATTTTTCAAAGATACCTAAGGCACCTAACACAAGACTTTCAGACGGAGCAGACCAATGGAGCCAGTGCTCTATTTCTAGAGTGCTGCCCTATGACCTACAATGCAGGCATCAAGTTGCATGGAGAGATCTACTTGCAGAAGAGAAACCAGGGTACCTGGACAGCTGGATGGACACAGCTGTAGCACTCCTCCAGAGGCTTTCCCTACACATTGCAGGAGTATGTGGCCTCTTCCCCAACATACAGACCATGTGGTTTCTTTTATTCCTTACCAAACTCAGTATTGCAGCCTCAGGCTCCTACCATTAAGTTTAAGGAGACATATGATGTTAAACCAGAAGCTCCTCAGTAATAAGGAAGAATGGGCAGTAATTTTAGGTCACTGCTGCATCTAGCTGAGCAACAGGGAAAATAACTGTTTTCATTTCCAGCATACCTAGGGGTACAAGCAGGTGTAGAAGAGGGAAAGGGAACAGATGCAGTATTCTCTAAAATTTTCCCTCGCGGTCTTCCTGGTATAAATAACAGAGGTCCTTTGCTGGTTATAACAGGACAGGTGCACCTCAGAAGGATTTAGTTTGGTAACTACCACGGGTTTGCCAAAATTTTTAAATAGGCCCAGCATATAAACAAAACACCAAAATAGACCTCTCTACTGGTAAGTGGCATTAGCTCAACTTCTGTTTAAACCCCATCACTGTTAACCTAGCTGAAGCACTTGGTGGAGTTATCTAACCTTTCTTCGCTTTGGAAAATAATAGCTGTTTCCTAATAGAGCTCAGAAAGATTAAGCAAGTTGGTGCATGTAAAATATGTGCCGCAGTGTCTGGCATAAAGTAAACCTTCAGTAAATGCAGTTTAAAAATGAACATGCAGACAATGATCTGGGCATGTGCTACTCTTCACTGTCAACAGAGTAATAAGGAAAGGGGGAAAAATGCTTTATAGGGAGAGAAAAGCTTTATATAGCTTTTGAGAGTGACTCCCAGATTACCGGCCTTGTAACTAGTGCCCCAGGAAATATGAATAGCTGTTTCCTGGCCATCATAACCAGTGAAAAATCGGCTAACAACAACAAAAATTGGTCTTTTTGACTTTTTGAAGCCCAGGATGGACATCAGAAGGTTAAGTCTGCCAACATTAGGAAAGATAGCTGGGAGCTCAGTAGGGAACACAGGAGGTGACAAATAGTATTGGCCCAGAAGTGGCAGGAAGGGGATGTAGGTGAGCAATATTGGAAAGGCTGAAGGAATTGAAGCTAGTCTTCTGCACTGACAGGCTCCACGTCCTTGGATTCGAACCGCGGTACATCAAACGTGTCTTTCGATGTGTCTGTATTTAGCAAGTATAGACTTGCTCTGCTAGGTAATTCCGCTGTAAGTGATGTTATACAACAATTATCTATCTTCAGAGTGCTTATGTTGTACTAACCACTGTGAGTAACTTGGAAACCAGGGATGTGGATACACTGCATGAAAATTCTGGGCCATTTTATATAAAGGAGTCAAGCACCCACAGAGCTTGGTATGCACAGAGGTCCTGGGAGCTCTCTTCAGCAGTTACTACAGGGGGACTGTTGCCGATACCAGGTAAAATGCCAAGGATACAAAGACCAGAGAGCTAAGAGATTCTCTCTCGTGCTAGGAATAGAGTAGCGAAATTGAAACAAAACACCATCTGAATAAACTCTTCAATTGCTTTACTAACTTGTTTTTAGTTGACCCTAGCAAATAAAACTTGGGAGGTGTAGATAACACCTCTGGTGTGTGGGTTATGGTTACCTAGGTGACTTGTCAGAGACTTGAAATCCTTTTCTATTGAAGCCACCAACTTTTCCCTTGGGCTTGCAAAAGTGGATGCTGCATGATCTTTTGACATCAAAGAGCCCAGAGTCCACTTTTCGATTACACATTAAAACACCGATTACATACCTCAAATTACATTTTCCTGCACCTGAAAGAATCACCCACTTCCTTAACTCACAAGTGTCTCCAAACCTCTCCTCTAAGGCACAGATTTAAACCTTAAGTCTCCTAACTTTATACTAGAGAGAGGTAAGGCTAGATTTCCTGCCGTTTTCTCTGCTATATCTCTGGGTTCCTGGATTTACTGGTAATATGTCCACTTCAGCTTAAAACTACCAAAAGAAATATGAAAGAGCCTTTATTGAACCATGTTAACTTCATGCACATATAGCCTTAGCATTACTCTGAATTTTTGCTGTGATTACTACTAAGTGATATTTTAGTGTGACTGCATATGAGAAGCAGAAGAGAACAGAATTTCTTGTTTTTGAAGAAGAGTCACTCTCTTATGAAATTGGTAGGACACTATCATGGTACCCTTGAATGGCCACCTCTAAGACTGTGTCATGTGCTTCTAGACCATTTGAGTATTAGTAAAACAAATGAAACTTTAGACTCTATTATTGATGATCAGATTTGTCCATTAAACTAAAAAAAAAAAAAAAAAAAAAAAATGTTAGACATTTGACCCTGCTACCAGGCCCAGGTCCCGACAGGTGTGAGACCTTCCTAGGCCCACTTGAAACTCATTCAACCAGTAACCAGGCTCAGCGCATGAGTGAGACCTCCCTGGGCCTTCCAGAAACCCTTTTGACCCAGCAACCAGGCCCAGTGCATGATTGAGACTTCCCTGGGCCAGCTGGAAACTCATGCGACCCAGCAACGAGGCCCAGGCTCAGCGCATGTGTGAGACCTCCCTGGGCCCAGCTGAAACTCATTCAAACCAGCGACTAGGCCCAAGGCACCCAGTGTGAAAAACTGCTGCAGAGCTCCCTGAAGAAAGACTAGAGACAGGACCCATCCAGGAGAACATCTTGCCAAAGTGGCACAGTAGTTTTGCTTCCAAGGGCTGCAAAGGAAGAAGTAGAGCTCAGAAGCCAGTCCCAAGCCACACCACCTGGACGAGTTTGAACTTGGTAGATGCAGACCTGGTACTAAGGTATGAACTCTACCAAAGCTCTAAACCAGAAGTCAGAAGGCAGGACTGTACAAAATGACAAAGAAAAGGAGCAAAATGTGCTCTCAAGCTCCATACTTACCCGGAACAAATACAGGAGACAATAGCATAGAAGAACCTGGAAATCACACTTGAAATCTCTAAAATAATAGCATCTGCAGAAAGGCATAGAAGAAATCAGATCAGAAATAATTTCTGAAGTAAAAAGGGAAATAATAAGTATAATAAAAGAAATATTAAGTGCTTGTATTAAGAATACAAAAATGATGGAATCCTTGAATCAACAATATAGAAAAGTAATAAATGTATCAAGCAGACTCAAAGTTCTCAGGAACTTAAAACCTCAATCACAAGCTGGCAAAGCCATTTCAGTGAAGTGAAAATAGAGTTTCAGACTTTAAAGACACCATTGCAGCTAGTGAAGAGGTAAGAAAAGATAGGATACAAGAAAAAATAGTTCAGATCTTCAAGATGATGCAAAGATGAACAATGTAAGACTAATAGGCATCAGTGAGAAAGGAGTCTGTACAAATGACATAAAAAATATGGGAAGAAGTAATAGTAGAAAAATTCCCAAATATGGAGAAACAATCTGACATTCAGTAATTAAAGCATATAGAACTCCAAATAACATCAACCCAATTAAAACTACACCCAGACATGTAACAATTAATATCCCAGGAATTCGGCACAGGAACAGTATACTAAAATCTGCTAGAGAAATGAAACAGATCCCATTTAAAGAAAAACCCGTTAGAATAACAGCAGATTTCTCTTTACAAACCATCAAGTCAAGAAGATCATGGAGAAAAGTACTTCAAGTCTTGCAAGAAACCAAATTCCAGCCCAGACTGCTATACCCTGCAAAACTCTCTTTCAAGTTCAATGGAAAAGTGAAATACTTCCAGGACAAAGAACAACTAGAGAACTTCATGATGACAAAGCCAACCCTGCATAAAAGGATCAAAATTATCATAATTCCATGAAGGAGAATGGAAAGAACCCTCCAAATAGGGCAAATAATTAAACACAGGAGAAAAAGAGGGACACAAAAGCAGTCTTTCAACTATTATTTTATATACAACAGCAGAATATGTCCATCAGCATATTCTACAGATGGACTTCTTCTGCACCTTATGGGTCATGATTCTGTATGGATCTACAGAGTGGATATCAAGGAAATAGCAGTAGCTCAGTTCCACAAGTGACACCTAGCCACTAGAAAGCATCATGGACACTGTCCATGTACATGACATACTAGAATTTTGTGTGATATCTTATCCCCAAACTGTTAGAAGTTGTGGTCATATATTTGCAATTCTAGTATTTATGTTATTTTATTCTTAGCAATTCTTTACTACCATGAAAACTTTTTCTTAGTTGATATCTATGTATATATTCACCTATTCAAATACTATGCAAGTACTCTGAATTGATTACAGATTCATACATATGATACAAAACATTCTGACCTCTACATTGGAATTGTGATTTGATTTGAATTTTAGAATATTATTTTGAAATAGTTAATTTCATTTTAATTAATATTTAATTTTCTGAATATTGTTTAATTATACTTTTTGTTTTATGATTTGTACTGTATCTCTGAGTTACAGTCTACTCATAAGATACGGTATGGTATTTTCTCATATTATTAGAAACTTTAAAAGGAATTATATATATATATATACATATATATATATATATATATATATGTGTGTGTGTATATGCAAGGATATAAACACGATAGATATATAACTACTTTGTCTTAATTCATTAAGAATAAAAGTTTGTTGTAATATTCTTTAGACAAGATACCAGGTCTGCACCTTTTCCTTTGACTAACTACTATGAAGACAACAATATGCATGATATTAATTGTAACCATCCTACAAACTTGTTTTGAAACTGTTTCATTGCTATTTTATCTTTTTTTCTATTTAAAATGAATTTTAAAAATGCTAGGAATAATGTGTGTTTTGTTGACAAAAGCCTGATTGGTAGGCCAGGATGACTTCCCACTCACTCAGCCTGCTGAATGACCCTCAGTACCTGACACAGCAGAATGTCGTCTGTGAGAAGCAGTTTAATGATGCTTAAATTTTAATGGTACAAAAGTGAAGCACTCACCCAAGAGACCTTACAATTTGTCTTTTCTTTCTAACTATATCCACAAATCCCATGGTATAGGGTTGAGCATTAGAAGCTGGGTGATTTAGGGGCTGAGATTCACAACCAGACCTTGTACTTTCTCTCTAAGGGGGTGGTTCATGGCGTGTTTGTTTTCTAAAACTAGGTGCTAATAGAGATCCCCACCTCATAAGGTTGCTCTATAAAATCGGTCACCTATCCTTACCAGCACTGAAAGAATTCAGAAACAAATTACAACAACGGATGGAGAAAAGGCTACTAGTTATCTGGAGGGCAAATAATTTGCACAGCTCTGTCTGGAGGTAAAACTGGCAGGACCTGAATCCTTGCCCAGAGCTGATTCCTAGGGATCCTGCCAGGCTACTGTGTCTTTCTTCCTGTAAGAACCATTCAGGGGAAAATCACTTAAAGCCTGAAGTCAACATACACTTGGCTACACCATAGCCTCCTGTAATAGGTCACAGTGTAAGTTTCAAGCCTACGAATATGGCTGAGGGGGGGAGACAGAAGCATAGGGAAGACCCTTGAGTAATTAGCGGCCAATGGAGTCCGGGGAAGGCTCCCAGTTACCTGGAGTCTTTGGCCCTCTGCATTTATGCCCACCTGAAGGGCGGTCCCTTTACGAAAACACAAGACGATAATTACTGCAGGATGAAACATGGAGCAGGCGTTGTTTATTGCACGGGCGAGAAGTGGGCTTTATGCCATACACCTTGCATCCAGGTAGCAGGCAGCAATTTCAAAGGATGTAAAACCAGAGCTCTAAAACTCCTTCCATCCCCAGGACCAGAGAGACACAGGCAGAGAGAGGCACACTTCTGAGCTTATTCAGAGAAGCTTCCCCATCTCTCTGCTTTAAAGGTAAACAAAAACGAAGTCAGCAGCGATTGGCTTCACCGACAGCATATGGAATAAATTATGCCTAATGACCGTCTTTAAGCTGCTCTGCGGCTCTGAGCACGGTGCTCTGAGCAGAGTCGCGTTTGCCAGCCGAGCTCCCTGGGTCCCCTTCACTGCACGGATGAATGGGAGAGGAGAGCGCGGGCTGGCTAATTGAAAAGGGGGAGCACTGCACAAACACCATCACATGAAATGTGAGAAGTGGAACGCGGCAGGAACGCGGCAGCGCCGGTGTCCGCGGCTAATTGTGTTCTACGGTGCTTGTCAGAGCCGTGCGCTCAGAGAACGAAGCTGTCGCGCCTGCCGGCCGGTGCCACTACTAACTCGGTTGGGGTGACAGGATAGCCCCGGGCGCAGCCCGCGGACCCCACGTCCAGGCTCCAGCGCCTTCTCTTACCTTTCCGGGCTAGGACTGCAGGCGTTTTTGCCACTTACACCGCTGTGTATCTGGCCAAATGAATTTGAGGAGTGAGTTGGATTTTAGAGACAAACGAGCGGGAGGAAAGGAAGGAGGAAGAAAAAGACCCGAAAAAATAAAAATAAATAAAAAGAAGAAGCAAAATACAAAAAGGATAATGAATAAATTGTGCATACGAAGAGTTTTTCTAAATTAGTCTGATTTTAAGTAAGACGTGATAATATCCATCGATGACTGTAGTTTTCATTTTTATACATAGGTAGGGGATATAAAGACAGACTTGCTCAGTGGAAATTAATTATGTTTGCAGGTAACATTGACCCTGAGTGCCCTAATATTCCATTTACTTCAAATCTTAATATAATACAAATGTGCTTGTGTTTATTCAACATTATTTACTGGAAAATTAGCACGCAGTCAGAAATTTATATCTACCGAAGCAATTATCAAATTGAGAAGGAAAATAAAAGAAATGCTCTCTTTCTTTTGGTCTTTATTAGTAATGGCTCCTGGTCTTTGAGAGACATGCTACCCTAAACTGACAAAAGTCAAAAATAATTCTGAGTGTAGATCAAATTTTGAGTGAAGAATAAAATATGTATTCTACTTGACTAGTCTTCAGTTTCTAGTAACTACCATCCATAAAATGTGTTGGAAATGCCACATCTTCTGGCAAGTTTGGTTTGGGGATTCTTCCTAGGGTATATGACTGGACCTAAAATAGTTTCCATAGGTGTGATGGGTAGTGTCGTTAAGATAAGAGGCTTACTTAGGAGTGAGACCATTCAAACTCTCTATCTGCAGTCCTTAAGTCCTGTGACTTTAAGAACATAACTTCTCTGCCATTCAGGGTTTTTATCTATAGATTATGAACAAGAATGCCCACTCTGTAAGTGTAAAAGAAACAGAGGTGCAGAAAACTCTACTGAGCTGAGTGCCTTCACAGTCAGTATCCTGCTCTTAGCTTTACTTTTTTTTTTTTTTTTTTTTTTTTTTTTTTTTTTTTTTTTTTTTTTTTTTTTTTTTTTTTTTTTTTTTTTTTTTTTTTTTTTTTTTTTTTTTTTTTTTTTTTTTTTTTTTTTTTTTTTTGTTAATTAGGCAGTGGTATCCGTACTATTTAGAAGGTAAATGGTAGCTATCTTCTGCCTTTCATCTAGACATATTTAAGTACCCCCAAATGACTAAATATACTAATATAGTCTTCTAAGTTTCAAGCAACAAATCTAAGTGGCAGACAGTGGTTCTCATTTGCCTGGAGATAATGTAAATCCTGTTAACAGACGTCAGACTTACCCCAAAGTGTATCTGTATGGAGTGCTTGTCCCTAGGGATATGGTGTATATGTGATTCGATGCATCTGTTACTGTTGTAATTGGGAACCAGCATAGCCACTGCCATGCAGCAAGAGAGCACAGGCTCTGTCCAATGTCAGTGAAGGGGGATGAGGATGACATTTCCAGGATAACGTTAGCCAATTAGACGGCGCAAATACAGATGCGGAGCTCAGAAGAACCTGTCATGTGCTTGGGTAGCAGCTAATGGGCAAAGAAGGAGGTCACCAAACAGAGGAGCAAACATCTGAGAAACAGGACTGCAAAAGCTGTAAGCAACAGCATCTGGAAGAAAGTTTCCGCTAAACTGGCTGAGGAACAGTTTGAGAGGAAACTGCCATGGTCACCCAGCCTTGCACAGGGGTTCCTATTGCAGAGGAAATTTTATGGATGCCCTGCTGACAGCTTAATGAAAGAAGGCTACAAATCACTTCAGAGGCAACAAGGGGTGCTAACTAACCTCTTCCTGTGCTGCCACACACATTTTTTTTTTTTTTTAGAAAAAAAGTCTATGCTTTCCCAATGAGGTTTTTCAAAAATGAATTATGCCATTAAGTGCCAAGAAGAAAATTAGCTATGAGCTTTTAAATTTAAAATGATCCCCTTTTTAATTGTAAAACAGTGGCACTTAACTGCTATTGATCCTGCTGAGACACATTAGGGAACAGGGTCACCATAACTGTTAATATTCACTGCTTAGTGAAAGAGCATCAAAGGACATTTTAATGTCACAGACTTTCTCGGGGAGTTTTTAAAGAAGGTTTGAGTCAGGCAGCCTATGAATGAAAAGGACATGAGCCAGACAAATGTAGAAACAAATGTGATAGCAATTTTCTGCTAATCAAATTGTAACTCAAGATTGATTTTTTTTTCTTTTTTTTTTTTTTTTGGCAAAAGTTTATGTCACATAGATTTCCAAGGCTGGTCGACATTTAAAAGTCAAAGTATATGTTTTCTATAGACTAGGACTTCTCAGATCATTGTCCAATAGGGAATTTTTGTTTATTTTTGAGCACATAAATGTAAGAGAGAGCCTCCCGTCTGGGGAAGACTACTCCCCATTCACACACTGGAAAATAAGGAATGTGAAATGTCAGTGGCACTTTTATTTCAGTATGCAGAATCTGTCTGATGCTTTTGAGAACTTTATTGGAGGAGGCAATAAAAGAAGGTGAGTGTTCAGTTTTTGAAAAGTAAAAGTTATATTTTTAGAACATACTCAGAGGTGATTTTTGTCCTTTTGCCAAGATTGGAAAGAACTGAATTTATGACATTCCAGCCCCCTAGAAGTTTTACTCTCCTCAGTCTATGACACTAAGACATGGAGCTGCACAAAGGTTTTGCTGCTAAATATAACAACCGGAGGCCTCTGTTAGAGCCAAAGAGAAATGTTAAGAAAAGTAAATGGACATTTCATCAAACTCGAAATCCTGGTACTAGTCTGTACTTTGGAGTAAATCAATGCTTCCTTTTTCCAACACACATTGTTCGCTATACCAAGGGACTGTACTAAAAAGCTGCTATCGGTATCAATGTGTATCTTCATTTTCTACACCAACTAATCATTTTTAGAGTGCAACTTTATCGGCAAATGAAACCTTACAGGATCGCGAAAGGAAAGTAAATTTAAAAATAATAAATGTTTTCTGTGCATAGTTTGCTATTTTACTGTGTAAAATAAAATATTTCAGAGTGTAGCATCACTGGACTTTTTCCAGAAGCACAAATAAATCATGTGAAGATGGGAGGTCTACAGAATGAATTCATTCCTACAGTTTAGCAGTAGATTTTTTTTGATACTTTTCTGTGGACACTGCAGAGAGTTCTATGTAAATTCCCAGGCTTGTAGTGAATACCACCTTCCCCTCTACTAAATTTCAAGCAGTGTTCTCATTAATGGATTTTAATAGAATTTTACATAACCACTGCGATTGTACAATTTTTCAGAACATATATGTGTATACACATGTACACACTATGTATACAAACATACATTTATATAAAGCACACTTTGAAGGGCCAGCCTGATAGCTCAGTGGACAAAAAAGGCCTGCTTTGGCACAGAGGAATGCCTGGGGTTTGATCTCCAGTGTGCCTTACTGGCCCCAGGCTCAGAGTCAAGGTGAAATGGCATGACTGGGCGTGACAGTGCACGCCTATAATCCCAGCACTTTGGGTGCATGAAAACAGAAGAATCACTATAAGACCGATCTATGTAGTGAGACCCTGTAGACTCTGTATCCCCTGTCCTAAATGCACTTAAAAATAAATAAATAAATAAATAAATCAATAAATAAATAAATAAATAAATGAAGCACACTCTGAGGCAACCCTTCATGTCATACTGTATGGTGGTATGACCTGTATGTGTGACACATATGTGTGTGTGTATGTGTCTCTCACTACACACCAAGTGACTCACTCAATGCACTGAATTACATTTTTAATTAGAGTTTTAAACATAACAAATATGAGTAGACCAAGCAGTCATGATGTTTAAGGAAAGCAGGAAAGTAAAGATAAGGTCCATGAAACCTCTGTCCTGGATTCACTTTATGAAAACAACATTTGGTGAAAAGAATTCCAACAGGACACTGAAAACCTAAGTCTCCATCCTGTTACACCCACTTTTAACATAGTTGACCTACTAAATAAAAAGAAGAACTATTGTTTCTGCTTATACATGAGATCATTTTGATGGATGAATGAGGTACTGCACATAACCACACTTTGTAAGCTAGAATGGAAAAGAGTTTATATTAATAAATACATAGAACACAGAGATTCCTCCTTTAACCACCTGCTTGATTAATGACTACTCCAGCTTAGACCTAGGTAGGCTAGTTTGACTTAGGAAAGGCTGCTCAGACTACCAACCCAGACTTGGATTTATGGCCAAGCAGTGTGAGTCACAGTGCAACTTCGAAGTGTTGTGCTTTCTGCTAAGTACAGCACCGTATGGTAATTTTGCTTATTCTACAGTACTGCAAGTTTATATTCTGGCATATGTGACTGTATTGCATGTAAGAGTTATGCTAATGAAAGTCATCAGGAAGAAGTTTCACCTGACTCTTCTCCCTGTATGTTCTAAGGTGCATCCTATGTATAGCTCCTCATTTAGTGGCCAAGTCGATTCACAAACTGTCAGTGCTATGCAAGCTGGTGGTTAACCAATGAATGCTTGTGGTGTGGCTTTGTTTCCCAGGTCCTGATCATAATTTGAGGTAATTATAGCTGGCTCGAGCTATGTGTGTGAATCCAATGTGATCACGAAAAAACTTTTAGCAAAATCAAGGAACTAAGCTACTGAAATTCTATAACTGCTAATAAATAGTTCTAAGTAGAACAAGACTATAATAGTGTAGTTTCCTAATTCAAGAAATGAATAAATCAATCCCTTTGTAAGAAAGAGTATATAAGGGGCAGAGGAGATAGCTCAGTAGAATAAGTGCTTGTCTGGTATCACCAAAATAAATAAATAAATAAATAAATAAATAAAGTATATAAATGTAAATACTTTATACTTTATTCCGAATTATTTACAATTGTGCATTAAAGGAAATAGATTTTTTTAAAAAAAGCTTTTTTCAGTATTTTTACAGAAAATTCTACTCCAAGAAGCCTCTGTCCTAGATTCATTTTATGAAAACCAAGTAGCTTTGTAATACACATATGTAAATCAAATCCATGCTGGAGACATGTTAAAAATGTGTTCAAAAGAGAACGTGTGTGAACGGCACATATCAAAGGAGGAAGGAAGGTTTGGACACGTTCATTTCAGAGAGGTTAAATTATAGAAGCAGTTAGGAATAGACCCTAGCCTTGGAGCTGCCGCTCCATGTGGACTGGTAGGGACCGGTCTGAAGGCTATGACACAGAAGTGTGAACCAGATGAGGGATCTTTTCCACCATATGCCAAAAATGAGAAACCCAAACACACAAACATCCCTCTCCTTGACCTCACAATAATGCAAACAGTAAATATTTATAGCTAGTAGAAAAATTAATCCATTTTTGGAAACCATTGAAAAATTAAAGGGAAAAATCAATTCAAGGTACAGAATTCATTTTGAATTCATTATGAATCTTAGGATAAGAGAAGAAATCACAAGAAATTATTTGAAATTGGAAAATCCTGGTCCATTCATCTGCAGGGACTTTAGACTCTTCTCTACAAATGCTTTCAGAACAGTGGTTCTTTGCAACCAATCAGCTTCTTCTTCATATATGGAGGATGCAAATTTCAGGGTTTTAGAACTCACGGGGGCCCACCAGAGAGGGAAAGCATGCCGCTCAAGCTTTCCAGGAAATCTGCCTGTGTCGTACAGAACCCATAGGGCGCCCTGGGCTGGTTAACAGCTAAGGTTCTACATTTGGCTCATGCCCTGAAAGGGACTCACACAAGATTCTGTGGAAAAGTCCCTATCTGTACCCTGGAAATCCCTAGCTTCCAGGAAGGAAAAACACATTCCTCCCAGGTGGGCTGTGGCCTTGTATTTCTGCCCTCCATTCCTATAGGCTCAGCCATGCCTCCCTCATAGTCCATGCAGAGAGAATTCCTCTGTCCTCCCATGCCATGGCTGTGTAGTTCTCCTGGCTATTGGCAAGTTAGAAAAGGTGTGCTCCCCAAAATGCTTGTATTGGTCTTCATGATGCTACCATCCCAGATTACATTTTTCCAGTGTCTGACAGTTTGGGACCATCTGGTAGGTAGCAGCTTTAGGCCCACTCAAGGAGTTGTAAGTCTAAGGATATGAATCGATTGACTTGAACCTACTGCTGATGAGAGTCAGGAAGTCACAACACCTCTCTATCTGGTATGATAGGTCAATAACATTGAATTTGCACCTCAGAAGTGGAACATTATTTAAAAAACAATCAAGTTGCTTCAGTAGCTGACAGCTGGGAGAGTTAAGAAATGTGATAAGGGTGTGAACTGGCCATTCCAGCCACCTAGACAAGAAAATAGGGAGCATCAGAGTGGAGAAGTTCACAAAGCCTCCTCTTGTGGATAAGTGGAGAGAGAGGGGTGGTAGAGCAACAGCCAAGAAGGCTGGACAGAAGGTGGTGATGAGACACGGACATCAGAATGCAAACTGTGAGCGGCAAGGTTGTCACATAAACTTGAAGATACTTGAATTCTAGATTCAGACATACTCTGACAGTTTATTAGCATAACTATTGCCAAAATATTTCATAGGACATATTTATATTAAATGTTATCCATTATGTATCTGAGATTAAAATTTAACTGTACTTATATTTTATTTGCCAAATCTGGCAACATGAAGCAGAAGTGTAATTTTTAGAAGGAGACCCTAAATTAGCGAGGGCCATTCAGTTGGAAGAAATAGAAAACCATGCCAAACTAGTTAAAACGAAAATAAAAATAAATGTTGCCCAAATTGATAGCCAATTGTGATTTTATAACAATGCTGATATATGTCATTTCAAAAAGAAAAAGGTGCTGGAACACCTGAATGTTTTTATGGAAAACATAAAACTTGACCCTTATAATACACTGCGCACAAAAACTCATTTGAAATAGATCTTAGGCCTGAATGTAAATGCTGGAACTATAAAGTCCCTGAAGGCAAACATAGGATATCTTCCTGATATGGAATAGGCAGAAATTTTTTTAAAGCTGAGCATAGAATGAGCTAGATAAGTTGGTGTTTTAGATGAAGTTCTCAAGGAGCATGGCCTGAGGTGGGGATTCTTCTGTGAGACATTTATTGAGTGAGTGTTTGCAGGAGACATCTGTTAGAATGGAAAGGGAGGAGATAGAATGATAGAATGGAAAGTGGGGTCAACTTGAGTACAACCTCGAAGATACAGTAACACCTCAGGGTTGCTGCCGGTGGAGGTCAGGAGATAGGCCCTCTGCACCCACATATCAGCCAGTCATTTGTCTCAGTCACTCTGGAAAGCAGCATCTCCTCTTGGCTATTTCTAGGTGGCATGACTCCCTAAGGATAAGGTCAGTCCTTCCTTGAAGGTTATTGCCTTACACCTTTGATAACCCACGCTCAGGTTACCTGAGGAAGAGTTGAAGTATGAAGAAATTAGGCCTGGTTTAGGTACTTGTAAAACATACTGACATACGAGTTCATCCAATTTAAAACTTTCAACTATCACAAGATACTATGTAGAAATAGGGTCACACACCAGGAAAGCAATGTTTGTAGCTCTTGCTCCCAGTGAAGGGTTCATTTTCAGTGTTTTTTTTTTTTTTTCTTTTTTTCAGAACCGAGGATTAAACTCAGGTCCTTGCCAGGCAAGCACTTATTCTACTCAGCGATCTCCACAGCCCCTCACTTCCTGTTTTTGTAAGAATTTCTGCCAGCTAAGTCTGTGGTGGTGTTATGTGCCAGTAACTCCAGCACTACCGGATCCTGAGGCAAGAGAATCACAGATTTGAGCCCAACCCAGAAAACTCCGCAATTAAGCGGCACTGTCACAAAAAATTAGAAGAATAAGAAGACTAGGTTAATCTTCAATATTAAAACTAAACTAACAAATCTAAAACAAATAAAAAATATAAACAACATAGATTTTAAAATAGATGAAATACTGGCAGGCATGTGTGTTTGTAAAAATAATCCACTTAGTAACTAATGACTTTCTTTCTTTCTTTCTTTCTTTCTTTCTTTCTTTCTTTCTTTCTTTCTTTCTTTCTTTCCTTCCTTCCTTCCTTCCTTTATTTCTTGTTTGTTTGCTTGTTTGTATTTTGGTCTACAGAGTCTCACTGAGTAGATCAAACTCATAGTGAATCTCCTGTTTTCAGCCTCCCAACCACTGGGGTTACAGGCGCCTAAAACCCAGTCTCAATCACTACCTCAGCAGCCCCAGGGGAGTGGGGCTGGCACAACACACTGGGGATCGAACCCTAGTCACTGTATCTGCCTGAGCAGGCACTTTAGTCCACTAAGCTATCTGGCCTGCTCTTAAAAAGTAATGATTTCTAATAAACCTATCTACATGCTAACATGATAAAGCTGCAATCATAGTACTGAGCATTTACATTTTCACAACGTATTCTAGTTCAAAAATTTTGTGCAAGGGTGATAGAATGTTCATTTCACTTTTATTACACTCCAAAAGACAGAAATTGACCAGATTTACAATTACAATGAATAAATTGTAGAATACCAATGCAACAAATTGAAACAGCAAGAAGTAAATGAACCATTATTACATGCACCATATATGAACCCCAAAGTACATTAAGAAGATAGACATTGAAAAGTCATTACAGATTGATTCTATCACATTAATTTCAAGAACAGTCAAACTAATCAGTGAAGGCACAGGTCAGAAAACTGTTTGCATCTGGTAATAGGGTAGAGGGGTATTGTAAAAGATCCGTGCAGGAAATTTATAGAGTGAGAAGAATATTTTCTGTCTTGATGGGACTGGTGGACTGTAAGAGTGTATACATTTTGCAAAATATCAAACTGTACATTTAATAACTGTGTGCTTCATATTATAATGTAAGCTATACCCCATTAATTTGTACTAGTTTATGTAATTAGAAATCTAAGATACAAATTGGCTTCAGGAATATATGAATCTAGGAGTTTGAATAAGATCACAAGTACCCTCTCTGATCTGTCTATCTCCCCCAAATTTCTTTCCTCTTTATGCGTCAGTCTGGTGTTTCACTGAATCTCCATGTCTTGCATAGCTATGAGAAAGCTACTCCATGGCATTTAGTGATTAAGAGATGGTCCACCATGCTGGAATCACCCCCAAACAAAGACTCCGTATTGTCTGAACCGACATCGGAGAAGAGACAAAGCACATTGTAATTCTTCTTTTAATTGAGCATCCCAGCTAATTGACTGGTCATGGTGTTAAAGGTATTCTTAGCAAACTAAATTTCAGGGTTGACCTTAGTCATGGGTTTTCCGAAGCATGGAATTAAATGACCAATTTGGGGATTGTTGTAAGCCTATTTAAGAAAATACTCACATACTACTTAGATCCGCTCATTTTTCTAGATGTTTATTGAGGTTTTTATAAAAGTCATGCTAAGCCTTAAAAAATATAACAGCCAGAGGTTTTGAGACAGACACATTATTGATTTTGCTTTCTGAAGAGGTCACATTGAGAAAATGGAATCAGGTCTTAGCGGAAAAGGTAATGACTTGCACTTCATCGCAGAGGGACCCTCAACTGCATAACTAGCAAGTAAACTTCTGTCTGTCACTCCATCCTTTTACAAATTTGGTTTGACTTTAACATGTTTTTCTTCCTGAAAATGTTCAATGAGTCTTTCTAGAAACTATTTGCCCTGCGGTTGCCAAATAACATTGTTAGATAATTTTCTTCCTGGGCCTTTCGCCAACTGAAAACAGGCCCTTCTTTTTTTTCCCCCCCTCAAGAAAAAGTAATTTCCTATATTTGTTCTTTGCATTTTCTAACTCAGAAAAATGTGCTTCTCTTAAATCCTGGGGTGGGTGACGTTGGAAGTCATGTTTCCTGGGTCACAGATTGTACAATCATGGAGAACTTCCTTACTTTCCATGCTCCAGCTGAGACTGAGCCCTATCCTCCTCTGGTCAAAGAGAAAGCCATGAGGTTTTGTGGTTTATTAGATTGATTGGGCCACCCCAGGCACATCTGTGAGGACTTCTCCATCTGTGAGCACTGAGGAAGAGCGTGCTTAATAAGGCAGGCAGCAGCACATCAGCTAGGTCCCTGATGGAGCCAGAAGGCAAAGGAAGGGCGAGCTGGGCTTGGGATGCCCACTTTCTCTTGCCCTTATACTCCAGAACTTACATCATAAGACACACGGTCTGTCAAACTTGAGTCTTGAGCTAAGAATCACATCATTGGCTTCCTTGGTCACGAAGCTTACGTACTGAATGGAGACTTTCTTCTAGCTTTCCTGCTGGTTGATAGGCTATCATAGGTCTTCCCAGCCTCCATGGTCAAAAAACCCAAGCCCCACGAAAATTCCTCTCAGTGTACATCCTAGTGCTGTGTTTTTCTGTAGAACCTTGGCCATAAAAATCATCTCGCTTGACTTCATTTGTGTCAAGCCCAGAGTCCAGAGAAGAATCATACATGAGTCCTCTCACTCTCCTGTTGTCCATGGTCCACATGCCCAATCTGATTTTGTTCATGAGGTTTCATCAGGCTGTAGCTTTGTCTATACCTTTCCCTGTTGCTCTTGGCTTCTTTTCTGCTATAATAGAATACAAGGTGCAGATATGGCAAGTTGGGCAGTGATAACTCCAAAATCTAAAGTCTGTATTTCTGGCCCTTTTTAGAAATTAGTCCATTTCTCAGGTCCACCAGCAAGGTATGGATCAAAAAGCTGTAGGCCTTGCTCTGAAGAGTCAAAAAATTATTTTTCAGCATAAAAAGTAAAAGCAGGGATGCATAGAGATAAGAAATTAGCATCTCAAGAAGCGGAGAGTAATAAACAAAGCCCAGGAACAATTATAGTCTCTTACTTGGGAATCACAGGAAGCTGGGGTTCAAGGAGATAGAGAACAGCTTATCCTGAAGGTTCTTTGTTTGTTGTCCCCTCCCTTGCTTGGGATGTTAATGGTTGTCTTCTCTCCTGCTTGGAATCTCTTTCATTAGCATTTGTGTGAACCTAGCATTAGGTAAATGGTAGATGTCAGAGATTGCAGCTTTCCTTTACTAAGATGGTCATTCACGTTCCAAGCCTTAAATAAAACTGAGATGCTTCTGGAGCTCTGGGTTAACTTCAAGAGAGCTAAGTCTCAGTGAGACCTCTGAAGTGAAATTTAAAAAAAAAAAAAAAAAAAAGGACAGAAAAGAAAAATGAAAGAAGAAAGAAATTAGTCCATTTCTGAGGTCTTCCGCCGCCATTTCTGTATCTCCTTAATCAAGATATTGTTTGGATGCTCTCTGTGATGTGAAAATGCTATAGGAGGAGCTCAACAAAGAAACTAAGTCACATAGTCACCTGCAGTTGGGTGTATCTATATATTGTATGCTTTTTTGATGCAAAAGCCAAGAGCAACATGAAAGAAATGAACTCTGAGTGAAACAGCTTTCTCTAATTCCCTGAACCTCTACCATGAGAACTTTTTTTCTCCTGAAGTCTGATGCAGAGGAGAAGGTTGAATAGATGATTAGTGGGTTGGAGGGAATGTCTCCTAATGCATTAACCTTGAATATCATTAGGATGTGGGTAAAAGAATAAAACCCCAATGTCAACTGGTTTGAGGGTTAACAATGGATGGTTTATATTTGAGTATGTAAATATGTTTTAACTTAAAGATGACCTGTCTTCAAAAGTTTTTCTTGAATTTCTCAGTAAGGTTAAAGATAAGACTTGCATACAAAACTGCTGAAAAAAGTTATTGCGTTTACGGAAAAGTCAAACTTGAGAATTTGATACTCAGCTTAAAAATGGAAGCATGGTGTGGGAAAAGAAAAAGCTTGATCGTGAAAGACTCAGGAAAAAGAAAGGCTTCACTGCAGAGGCCCAGGGACATAAGGAGAGTTTTTTTTTTTTTTTTCACTTTGTGTTCATGATGTACATCAGGATAAGAACCCTTTGCAGAGAGAATTCCAACCGAGTCATGTAGCATGAACCACCTAGAGGAAGTTCCGAGTGAGCCCCACTGTCTGAGTGCACTCATCCAAGTTGACACCCCAATGCGCCCATTCCCTCAGCCTGAAAGTGGATAGCTATGCAATGCACAGTGCTGTCCAGAGCTGAGCCACCGCTGACACCAACAATTCAACAGGTCCTGACCTGAACCTTATTGCTTCCATCAGAAGCAACATACAATAGAGCTTGCCCTTCCTCCGCAGACATTTTTCCTTCCCCAAACTATTGTGATATTTATCATGTCCAGGCATTTTGCATACTTTCATTCGTCTAAAGCTACAACCTAAATAAACAGGTTGACCGCATCACATGGTCCCTTCTATAGTCTGACATTTCTAGTTAGCTATATTTTCTCCTATTTAAGATGTTAGTGGTTCCAACTGGGCCATGGTGGCTGATGACTGTAATAGCAGCACTTGGTAGGCTGAGGCAGGAGGATCAGTGAAAGTTTGAGACCAGCCTGGGCTATAAAAAGTGAGCTCAAGGCCAGCTTGAACTGCATAGAGAGACCCAGTCTCAAAAAGACAAAAAAAAAAAAAAAAAAAAAAAAAAAAAAAAAAAAAAAAAAAAAAAAAAAAAAAAGATGCTAGTAGATTATTTTACTTTTTTTTCCCTTGAAATTTGTATTGGTATGTATGTGCACCACCAATTTGTTGTGTTTGTTATTTGTTAGTCTACCTTTAATGACAGGCATGCAGGTAATTTATAATTTTCTGCAAGAATATGTCCACTGTTCAGTGCATGGCCATGGAAAAGTGGGTTTTTAAACCATTTCTAATTCTCATGGGTATTTTTGTCTTTGTTTTTGAGGTTAAGCAGAATATATTTACTGGAGGGAAGAAAGATCCTATCTGAAAGAGAGAGAAAGAGAGAGAGAGAGAGAGAGAGAGAGAGAGAGAGAGAGAGAGAGAGAGTCAAAGAAGGGGGAACTGAGTGGTTTGCACTAGAGTTCTAACTTTCAAGATCTTGGGCCGGCCTGATAGATCAACGAATTAAAGGGCCTGCTTAGGCAGAGCTCAGCAGCCAGGGTTCAATCCCTGGAGTACCAGGCCAGCCCCAACAGGTGTGTTGAGATGACTATTGAGACTAGGCATGGTGGCGCACCCCTGTAATCCCAGCATTTGTGAAGCTGAAAACGAGAGAAGTACTACGAGTCTGACCTACATAGTGAGACACTGTAGACCCTGTACTAAACACAATTTGTGATCGCCAAATCTTGGACAAAACCAAAATGCCCATTGCCTGAAGAATGGATGAAATAGATGTGGTGTTTTTATACAATAGAGTATTAGTCAGCTATAAAGAATGATAAACTCAAAGCCTTCATATCTAAGTGGATGTATCTTGAACACATAAGTGAAATAAAACAGGCCTACATGAGTAAACATCTTATAGTCTCCCTAATAGAAGAACTGAAAAGAAGAAATAAAAATGGAAAGGTATAAGACAGTTAAATGGAAAGCAAGAATTTAAGGATCAAACAATGAAGAGAGAGCTAGAGGATACAGAAAATAAATCTTTTTTCACTGAGTTTTAACGTATTATATCATCATAGTATTTTGTTTATACTGAATTTATTTTTATGACTGATCCTTAAAACCATAAGAATAATATGGATTCCTTTTTATAAGTCCACTCAGAGTGTCTTATTTATTTTCTAATGTTTTTGCCCTGTGTAGTACCAAGTAGCCTGTGTACAGCACAGCCATGAGCCATCTCTTTGGGGTCAGTGTTACATGTAGACTTATCCAACATGATGCTTGCTGTTCATTGTTTATTAATAAATTTTATTTTGAGTCATATGTATTATTCAAGTTCTTATTTCTAAGGTTTGTCTTGTATTTAAGTAAATAGTTTTCACAGAAGTTACATTCACAGATTATTTTATACCTTCAAAAAAGTGGGGAGTTTTGTTTTTCTTAGTTATATCTGTAATCCACCTGAAAGTGCCTTTCTGCCTATTTACTTTTCCCTTGAGAATGTCCACTGGTCCCAGTGCTCTATCTGACAAAGTAATCACAGACTGTCACCTGGCAAGCTCATGAGTACGTGGGAGTCTTGCAAGGTCTCTATTGCTCACTGATTCATTCTAATAGTTTAGCATCCACTTGCCTAATTCAACAACAATATCAGTCTTCAGTTGTACCTGCCATTGCATTGGTGTCCTGCATCATAGCAGATGAAATCATGCATTTATGCTGCTAAAACTTCCAGTCAGGGAAAATAATTTCTCCTTATTTATAATTTTCTATTGATAGATGTAGATCTAAGTAGCTAATTGTTTATTCTGTTTGAAAAAGGCTTTTAATTTTTATATTATATTCCTAATGATGTTATATCTAGAAAACATGTGGAACATATTTTTTCTATTTACTTTCTTTTCTTTTTTATTTTAAAGAGAGAAAAACAATAAAATTGATGAGACAGAATTTCAAAACAAAATAGGAAATTAACAGTGCTTAACATATTGCATGTTGTTATCCTCAAAGTAGTTACTCAGATTACAAGATATAGATATGCAAAATTAATCAGGGCTGCTGAGATGGCTCAGTGGTCTAAAATGCCTGCTTGGGAAATTTTAGGCAACCGCAGGGGCTGCGGTTTGATCCTCAGCACCACATGCTGTGCCAGCCCCACCTGCAGGTAGGCTGAGCTGGCCATAACATAAATAAATAAAGTGTAAAAAAAAAAAGAAAAGAAATAGTTGAAAGCTGTTGCATCTGCTTTGGAAACTGGTGAATACACAAAAAAAGTTGATTAAAAAAAACTTAAAAAACAAAAAATAACAAATAATACAAGCACAAATTCTTTAGTGAGCTAATATAAATTAGTAGTAAAACTATCTTAGCTTATATATATATATATATATATATACATGTACATATTATATAAATATATACATATATAATATAAATATATATGTTTAACTTTCCTTCTTTTTATTCTTTAAAAATAAAAAATATTGATAGAATAAAGCAACATTAGAAATGATATAAAATTTTACTAAACAATATAACAGAAATTAAAAACTGAATGCTATATTGTATGACATTATCTTCAAATTAGTTGTTCAGGTTACCAGATATAAACATGCAAGATTGGTTTAAAGAAAAATACAAAACAAAGCAATAACAAAACAGCTGTAAGAAATTATAAAAAATAGTAATGAAAAATTTTAAGCATTAGCTGCACCTTTCAAATGATCAGCAGAAATCAGTAGTGCAATTATCCAAACCACTGACCTGGTAGGCGTCCCAATAGGACCTCTCTGTCTGTATGTGTCCCCCTTCCCGCCAGCCACCAGAACTCCACCCTTACCCTCTCATGCTGACCAACCAGGCAGGCTCCCAGGTAGGACCTCTTAGCCTGTGTGCACCCAGCCCCACCACTGGAATGCCAACCCTGCCCACCACTCCTACCAACCATGAATATGCTAAGGTAGGACCTTTTGGCCTTCGTGTGCTCTTGCATTGCTACTGGAAATGTGCTCCTGCCCACAGCCTCTGATTGGTAGGAGCATAGACAGGTACAATAGGGCTGCACCGTCCCACCACTGAAGCTTCTTCCTCACTTAGAACCCAGCTCCAGCATCTGCTGTGCAATCCTGCAGCAAAATTCCCTGCAAAGAGGCTGGGGTCAGACCCTGCCAGCTAATCCAGTAGCTGAGAATCTTGCCAGAACAGCACAGCAGGCTCTCATTCAAAAGCTGCAGCAGGAAAAAGCTGAGCACAGCAACTAGACCCAGCCAAGCACATCTGCACAGGATCAATATTGGTGCATATGGACCCAAATTCCAGCAGACACTAATGGCATAACTTCACCAAAGTGCAGAGATCACTGCTACACAAAATGACAAAGAGGAGAAGCAAGATGCAATCTCAGGTTCCGAGCCCACCCAGGACAAATACAAGAGACGCTACCATGGAAGAAAACAGGAATCACGCAGCTGAAATCTCTAAATTGGTAGCATCTGAGGTAGACAAGTGCAGAAACGTACAGAGGAACTCAGATCAGAGATAATATGTAAAGTGAAAAAAAAAAAAAAAAAGAAATGCATGAATTAATAGAATCTTAAGTGAAAAAACAACTGCAGAAAATTATAGAGGAAATCAGACCAGAAATAACCTATAAAGTTAAAAATATATATATCTCTAAATTAATACCATATAAAGTAGGGAAACAACTTCAGAAAGGTAGAGAGGTGACCAGAGTAGAAATAATCTCTGAAGTAGAGAAAGAAGTGATAGCCATAATGAAAGACTTAAACATTACTAAAGAAGACATTGATCAAAAAAAAAAAAAAAATAGAGGAGAACAGAAAAATGATGGATTCCCTGATTCAACAATATAGGAAAGAAATAGATTGCATGAAACAGTTTCAAAGAGATATATAAAAAAATAAAATCTCAATCACAAGCTGGCAACAATGTATGAACGAAAGTGAAGACAGAGTTTCAGATTTTGAAGACACAGATGAAGCTAGTGGAAACTTAAGAAAGGATCTCTTGCTGGGCGTGGTGGCTCACACCTGTAATCCCAGCACTTGGGAGGCTGGGGCAGGAGGATTGGTGCGAGTTCGAGACCAGCCTGGGCTACAAAAGTGAGCGCAGGACCAGCCTCAACTGCATAGCGAGACCCTGTCTCAAAAAGACAAAAAAAAAAAGAAAGGATCTCTTAAAAACAACCAGGATGCCTGAGGGGATTTGACCTTGGAATATACAAAAGATGAATATTTTGTAATGCAGGTCTTGCTTTGACTTGCCCTTGATTACCCGGCAAAAAAAGCTTAATTACAAGGCATGAAATGCAGAGCTAGATTGGTGAGATGAGCTGTAGGAGGCTTGGATCAATAGCCTCCAATGTTGCAAGTTTCACTGGTGGCCCACTGCAATTGTGGAACATTGGACTGTGTATGCATCTGCTTCCTTTTAATTCAAAGAGAAGAATTTTTTTTCTTTCCTTAGCAACATCAATAGGAAGGTGGGCCATGCCCACACACTGTGCTCTGTATAATTATTGTGAGGACAGTGTGCGGTGTGTCAACTGTTAAAAGAGAAAAAAAAAGTTTATTGAGGGTGTTAACGTTTAATTGTTTAATCAATCTTATACACTGATATCTATTAATCTAAACCGATCCAATGATGAAAATATGTAATATAACCATTGTCAAATATTTCTGGTTTTGAAATTCTGTACTATATGTAAAATAAATAAATATTTTTTTTTAAATTAAAATGCAACCAGGATGCAGGAAAAGTAATTCAACATCTGCAAGATGATGCAAAAATGAACAACGTGAGATTAATAGTAATCAGCAAGAAAGAAAGATTCAATACAAATGATATAAAAAGCAGAGTTTCCCAAATATGAGAAAACATTCTGACATTCAGGTAACTGAAGCATACAGAACTCTAGATAACATCAACTCAACTAAAAACACACCCAGGCATACAATAATCAAAATCCCAGAAATTCAGCAGAAGAACAATATACTAAAAGTTGCTAGAGACAAGAAATGGATCACATTCAAAGGAAAACCCATCAGAACAATGGCAGACTCCTCTTTAAAAACTATCAAGTCAAGATGAGCACATGCTTCAAGTCCTCCATGAAACCAAATTCCAGCCTAGACTGCTATAACCTGCAAAACTGTTTCAAGGTTGAGGGAGAAGTGAAATACTTCCACGACAATAATTATCCAAACTATTCTGCACATGTACATAAGTAAATCATTTTCCCATCTTGGATTTATCTTTTTCCTCATCCCAGTTTTTCCTCCCTTTTGAACAAAGTCTTTCTTTTTCACAGTATCTTTTCTCCCAACTCAGGTCTTCTTTGCTTTTAAGTATTTTCTCTCCCTATCAGAGTATCTATTGTACATTTTAGATTGTGTTTACTCTTTCAGCTTCTTACCCTAGAGAGGCAATATGATGTTTACATATGTGAATCTGATTTTTGTCACTTGTAAGTACTGTTTCTAGTTGCAACCACTTAACTATGTAAACTTCAACTTTGTCTTTCCTTGTAGCCAAGTGGTACTCCATTGTACAAAAAGTACCACAGCTTTTTTAAATCTATTCCTTGGTTGATGGTCATCTGGGTTGTTTCTAAGTGTTAAATATCACAAAATGATCTTGAAGTATCTAAGATTTAACTACTACAAACTGTGCATTCCTTGGTTGATGGGCATTTGGCTTTTGCTAAGATTTAACTATTAAATTGTGCTGTTATAGACATGGGTGCACGTATTGAACTTCTTAAATAATAATAGTTCTAGCTACACATGTGTTGCAAATGACAGGATTTCATTGTATTTTATTTTGGGACAGTGTTCTTTTGTGTACACATACTGTACTTTCTTTATCCACTGATCCACTGATGGAAATTTAGGTTATTTATTTGCTTTCATGAATAGTATTTTAATAAAGGTGGAAATATAGATGTCTCTTTGATGTACTTATTTCAAGTCTTCTGGATGCACATCCAGTCTTGGGATTGCTGGATCAGCCGAATTTTCTGTTTCTTACTGGTTAGAGCTACAATTGCTGTATTAATTTACATTCCACCAGCACATGGGGGCTCTATTACCTCACCTCTTCACCAATATTTGTCATCTTTAATCTTTTGGTAATATTTTAATTGAAGTAAAATGATACTTCCTTGTGGTTTTGATTTACATTTCCCTGATTATTGCTGATAACAAACATTTTTTCATTTACTTGGATATTTGTACATGCTCTATAGAGCAATGGCTATTTTGACCTGTTGCCTAATTTATGAGATTTTTATCATAATTATTGCAATTATTGTTTTGGAGAGCCTCATGTATTCTCAATATTAATATTTTCTCTATTCTGTCCTAAATATTTTAATGCATCACTGTATCTGATTTTTTAATATTATGTATAGAATTTTATTTTTATATTTATTGTT
>PVJA010006268.1:0-74177 GCA_004027025.1 Myocastor coypus
AGGATGAGTAACTGAGAATGGCAGGAAGTAGGTGAGTGCTGGGAGCTGGGCAGGGCAGGAGGCCTGAAGGATGTGCAGAAAGAGTAATCTGCATAGCACTGCTGGTGTAGTGTCCAGTGTTTTGGGATGGGTGCCTCAGCTCTGATGTGTAATCTTCTATGCCCCGGGAAGCCACAGGCTCTTAAGTGGAGGCCGCGTGTAACATGGCTCTCCGTCTCACCTGGGCTCACACATGTTTATTTGGGAACTGTGGGGGTGAAAACACTGCCCTATTGCTTCAAAGACCACACACCAGCACCTCGGCTGGAGCGATTCGCATCGCTTAGAGCCATGAAGGGAAAAGGAAAAGTCCTGCCAGCTCTGTGTACACCTCTCCGTGGACATAGGGCCAGGTTCAGCCAACAGGGAGACAGTCACGCCTCCTCCCAGGAGAATGGCCCGGTGGCCCTCCACAATGTTCACAGGTCACTTAGTGATGGGGACACCCTTTGAACACTGCATCTGTTGCTTGTGAGAGCATCAGAGGACGTACTTACGTGGTCCTTGATGGTGTCACACACTTCCGGCTGGGGCATGCGCCGCCGGATGTGCAGCTCTTCATTGACTGAAGCATCGCTGTGTGCCATACTACCGTGTTCCTTTTTATTTATTTTGGTTGTTGGAGACGGTCTCACTCTGCAGAGTTCAGGCTGGGGCCTTGAGCTCACTTTGTAGCACAGGCTGGTCTCAAACTCACAACAATCCGCCTGCCTCAGGCTCCTGAGTGCTGGGATTAAGGGCAAGCACCACCACGCCCAGCTCGTGACTATATTCCTATACTACTGGCCACTTAGGATATTTTTCAGGAGTTACGGCTGCCTGGGTTTTTTGCTCTTACAAACCCAGCTGCACGGAGCACCTTTGCGTATGTACTGTTCAGCAGGCCCTGAATGTTTATGTAGAATAAAAGGAGCAGTGCTGGTAACCGTGTGGTGGTGCGTTTAGGCTTCCGGTAGGAGCTCACCCCGCACCTACAGTGCCATATGTGGAGTACTGGAGCCTCGTGCGCTCGTAGCCAAGGCTGGTACAACGTGACCGAGCCAGAGGTAGAGGTGCTATAGGGAAAGGGCCCGGGCGGGAGAGGCGGTTCGCAGGCTCTGTGTCCTGTCTAAAACTGATACCATTTTATTTATTTTTTTAAATTTATTATTTTTTTTGTTTGTTTGTTTTTGTTTCAGAACCTTTGTTTATTTATTTTTATGGCCGGCTCAGCCCACCCTGAGGGCAGGGCTGGCGCAGCATGTGGTGTCGGGGGTCGAACTGCGGTCCCTGCAGCCGCCCAAGCTTTCCTAAGCAAGCGCTTTAGACCACTGAGACATCCTGCCGGGCCCAAAAACTAATACCATTTTAAAGAAGGCTTTACCTTGATAATTCATTAAAAGAACACATTCAGCACACTCGCCATGTGGACAGCCAACCCAGTGGTCTATGTGAAACTAAGTAGGGTCTTTACCTAGGCACATGAAACGGCACGGAGCCGGTGGCAGCCCTGAGTGCCGCCTAACCCTTTCCGTTTTTCCTTTGATGCTAGAGACTGAGCCCGGAGTCTGCCCACCAGCACGCGCTCTTCCGCTAAGGTCAATATTCAGTTAGTATTTTGTTCGGCTGCTTCACACTGTATCAGCTAGAGACACGAGGGTGAGCACTTAGGCCGCGACATGTGTTCCGGAGCTGGCTCAGACGGCGCCATCGCCGCTGCTCCCCTCCGTTCCACCGTTACAGGAATTGCATTCGGGGTCAGTCCAGGGGCGTTGCTCTCTCCACAGTCACTGGCAGCGCAGCTCAGCTCTGGGGACCTAGACCTGGGCTCCCCTCCGGCTGATCCCACCTAGCGCATCTGTGTTCGTCCTCTTTTTTTAATTTGCTTGGTGCAGGGTTTGCAGGTTCTCACTAGGCAGGTCGGACTCGTGGTGATCCCCTCCAAGCGCTGGGATTGCAGGCCTGTGCTGCCATGCCCAGCCGGGGCAGGTCTGGCATGGCACGCTGTGGACTTAGGTTTTTTAGGGGGAAAAAATCCAAAAAAAAAAACCCTACATTTGTATAATGTCGATAAAAAAAATTCTTTTTGTAATTACTGATTATATCTAAACTTTAAGAGGCAGTATGATATAACCTTTATATCTCAATGGAAAGTCTTTACTAACATTTAGTAGCTATATTAATTTAATAATATAATAGGTTAAAGCTGCATTATATCTATGGAAAAGGTAAGCAAAGTTGCCAGATGGTGGAATGGGTAGGTGGACAGATATGACAGGACAAGTACAGCGAAATGTGTAGGGGCCATGTGTGGACATGCGATATAAAGTGGACATGGCGGTACACAGGTATAACCCCAACACTGGGGAGGCTGAGGCAGGACTGCAGTGAGCTAGCCTGGGCTTCCTAAGCAAGTTGAAGGCCACCCTGCACTGGAGAGAGGGAGAGGGAGAGAGAAGAGAGCAAGAGAGAAGAAAGGAAAGAAAGGAAAGAAACACGAGCTAAAGTTTCTTTGATAATAAAAATCAGATAGCATCCAGCTCTTGGGAGGCTGTAAACAGGTGGATTACTATGAGTCTGATCTAGTAGTGAGACCCTGAACACCCTGTAGACACTTCTCTAAAAACAAAACAAAAAAATCAGATAGCTTATCTACTGTAAAGACTAACAAGGGGCTGGGGAGATCGCTCAGTAGAATAAGCTCTTGCCTAGCAAGCGTAAGGGCCTGAGTTCAATCCCGGGTTCCATTAAAAAAAAAAAAAAAGACTGACTAACAAGTTGGCCATGTTGACATATCCTTATAATCTCAACTCTGGAAATATGAAGCAGGAAGAGTTCAAGTTCAAGCCTGGCCTGGACAACTCAGTGGCTTAGAGAGATCTTGTCTCAAAATTAAAAATGTTTTAAAAGGGCTGGGGAAGGTAGCATAGTGTGCAGGCCCTGGGTTCATTCTCTAGTACTGCAGGGGGAAAAAGGACCAAAGAATATATATAATCAGTAGCGCAGCAGTTAGAATCCAAGGAGAGTGATCCTGTAGTGCGCTATTTCTCCTCTTGGTCACTGCACAGCTATTCTTTTTTTTCTTTCTTTTTTTTTGTGGGACCAGGGTTCAAACTCACGACCTTGCACTTGCCCAGCAGGCACTTGTGCCTCGGAGCTATCTCCCCAGCCCCATGCACAGCTATTCTTGATAAAGCATGATTTGCGAATGTTTCACTCAGCAGCACAAACAGGACAGGAAGAGCTCAGAGGGAAGGAGAAGGCTCTACTTTGTTCCCGCACCTGGAAAAAGCTTCTGCACAGAAGTCAGCTCTCCTACGAGTGGGCGGGCAGGATGTGGTCTCCTTGGAAAGCCGCTGTCTGGGTGTATAATGGAGGTGCCAGAAGGGAAAGGTAACAGATAAGCACGTAAATGACCTTCCTTTCTTCTGCAGGAGGCTGTAGGGGACACGCTAGAGGAACTGTGGATCTCCTACAATTTTATTGAGAAGTTGAAAGGGATCCACGTGATGAAGAAGCTGAAGATTCTGTACATGTCCAATAACCTGGTGAAAGACTGGGGTAGGCTGCGGGGGACTCTGCCCTCACCACCAGCCTCGTGTTCCTGGAACACACCCATGGGGGAAAAGACGCCAACTAGAAACACTGATTTCAGAGCACAGAAAAACAGCTACAGAATTTTCCTTTTTCTTTTCATAGAAACAGCATAGGAATTCCTAAATTTTAGGCAGCATCTTACTGGGGGTGGCAGGTGGTGGGACCCGAGCCCAGATCCAGAGCTCGCCAGCAGGTGCTATGCCACTGAGCTGTAGCCCTGATGGAATTCCTAACTTTTAAATGCATGGAAGATATATTTTTAAATTTTCACTTAGAGGGGCCCGGCGGGATGGCTCAGTGGTCTAAAGCGCCTGCTTGGGAAAGCTTGGGCAGCTTCAGGGACCGCCGTTCAATCCCCGGCACCACATGCTGTGCCAGCCCTGCCGTCAGGGCAGGCTGAGCTGGCCATAAAAAATGAGTGAATAAACAAATGTTCTGAAACAAGAAAAAATAAATAAATAAAATAAAAAAAAATAGAATAGACGGAGCTTTAAAAAATAAATAAATAAATAAATAAATAAATAAATAAATTTTTACTTAGAGCAAATGTAGTTAGGTAAGGTCCTGGTCCTATTAGTCAGAGGCTGAAGGAATCAGTTTAAATCTACTCATTCATAAGTAGAAGACATATTTGGTATCTGTGTTACTTTGCTTTTTTACTGCATCTTATTAACTCAGCATATACTAAGGCTGTCTTACGTGCATGGTGGGTGCCAGAGCTTGATCTACATAACTGAGCAGAAACCATCCCTGCCCTCAAGGGGCTCCCAGCACAGTGGGGGAAAATTATTTATAAGCTGATATTTATAACATTTTGTGATAGGTTCTGCAATAACAATTTGAGTTGCTTTAAGAATTTAGGGGTGGAAGGGCCGGGCTTGGTGGTACACACCTATAATCCCTGCACTTGGGAGGCTGAGGCAGGAAGATTGGTGAGAGTTTGAGACCAGCCTGGGCTGCAAAAGTGAGTTCATGGTCAGCCTGAACTGCATAGCGAGACTCTAAGACAGACAGGAAGGAAGGAAAAGGACAGGACAGGACTTAAGAGTGGAGGCTGAGCACAGTGGTGCATGCACTCAGGAAGCTGAGGCAGAAACGTTGCTGTGAGTCTGAGACCAGCCTGGACTACAGAGTGAGCTCAAGGCCAGCCAAAACTGCATAGAGAGACCCTGTCTCGGGCCAGGGACATAGCTCAGTAGAATAAGCGCTTACCTGAGTTCAGTCCCCAGTACTGAGAGAGAGGGAAAAAGAGAGAGAAAAGAGAGAGACACCCTATTTCAAAAAGAAGAGAGAGAGAGAGAGAAAGAGAAAGAGAAAAAGAAAGAAAATTTGAGATGAAGGAATGGAGGAGACAGGCAGCTTAGCTTTGCCCTCGCAGGTTGCAGCGCGGTGAGGAGTGTCCTCAGACAATAACTTCATACAGTAAAATTTCCCTAAACTGCCTCAAAATCCTTTTCAAGATGCTTTTATGTATTTGGTACGGGGTCTCACACGGCTTGGACTCGTAGCGCTCCTCCTGTTTACAGCCTCCGCTGCGCTGGGATTACAGGCATGTGTCCCCACTCCCTGACTCGGTGGCCCCTCAGCACCCTACGGCTGGTATGGCGCCAGGGATCGAATCCCTGCGTCTCTAAACAGGTGCTCAGTCCACTGAGCTGTCTCACCGGCCCTCTGCTTCGGAATCTTAAACACATACCTGTCCTGAGTAATCAGCTCGAGGCTAGCGATTTGGAATTCAAGCTCCACCATTATAACAGTAAAACTTAACATTTCGATGTAGAAGGTGTCCCCTGTCCCCACAGCTGAATTTGTGAAGCTGACAGACCTGCCGTGCCTGGAGGACCTGGTGTTCGTGGGCAATCCGCTGGAGGAGAAGCATTCCTCGGAGGGCAACTGGATCGAGGAGGCGACCAAGCGGGTGCCGAAACTGAAGAAGCTGGACGGTGAGCGGCCGGCCGGCGGCTCGGAAGGGCCCCAGCCCGGAAGCGGGAACGGGGCGGGGTCGCCGAGGCGTGGGGCTCCAGGGAACGAGGGGCGACCCTCATCTGGAAGGCCTGCCTCACCCCGTGAGATGTGATGGTCCCTCCCGTTGGTGCCAGGACAGGGCATCTGCGCCGGTGCACGACCGTTCTCCTATCAGGATCTCACAGAAAAACAACTTAGGCTTGCTCTCAACCGCAGAACTACTTTGCGGAGCGACGAGACACAAACGGGAAGCAGTTGTGTCCACGCAGTCTGAGCCCAGCTGTGGTCGTAGCTCCTTGCTCCTGCTAACGTTAGTCTTCCGGCCCCGGAGATTCCTGTTAGTGTCACTGCATGTCACGGACTCCGGTTAGGGCCTAGCCATATGGAGTAATTAGTCTCACCAAACCTTATTTGTAATACTGGAAAAGCCGGCGATTCCTCCAGCTAGCGTGAGCAGTCCTCTCAGTGTTGTTATGAGGATGAAGGAAACCATCTTTGTTGAATATTGTGCCTTTACAGCCTTTTTAACATTTTTTGGCACTGGCAGGTTAGCTCAGTTGTCTAAAGCTCCTTCCTGAACAAAATCAGTCAGGGGCAAGGGATTGCGGCTTGATCCCCAGTACCACATGGCACACCAGACCCACCCGTAAGGCAACGTGAGCCAGGAGGAAAGAAAAAAGAATCCTAAAATCTTTTAACATTTTAGCTAGGCATGGTGGCCCACATCTATAATCCTGGCACTCAGGAAGCTGAGGCAGGAGGATCAGTGTGAGTTCCAGACCAGCCTGGGCTACATAGTGAGCTCAAGGCCAGCCTGAGCTGCGAAGGGAGACCCTGTCTCAAAAAGAGGAAAAAAAAATTTTTTTTTAATTTTAGTAAATCAAAAGATCAGATGTATGAGAAGTATTTTTTTGTTTGTTTGTTTGTTTCAGAACTTTTGTTTGTTTATTTATTTTTATGGCTGGCTCAGCCTGCCCTGAGGGCAGGGCTGGCGCAGCATGTGGTGCCGGGGATCCAGCCGTGGTCCCTGCAGCCGCCTAAGCTTTCCCAAGCAGGCACTTCAGACCACTTAGCCATCCTGCCTGGCCCGAGAAGTATTTTAATATAAATTAACTTTGTTTTCCCTTTGATCGCTACCTCCCTTATTTAATTCAGCTGGCTGTTAAGAAATTGTGCGTATCATTCTTAGATCCCCTGGGATTATGCATCGTTCAGGGCCAGGTCATTCAGAGATGCCCTCTGGCCCTAGGTCATTTATGGTCACAGCTCAGCACTGAAATATCTGTAGTCTCCATTCTTGGGGTCCCTGTGGGCCCATCCTCCCACTGCCACTAGATACATACACGCTTGCTTCCCTTGAGGTGTAGAGGCCTAACACCTGCCCCCTGAGGTGCTGTGAGGAAGCCCCACCAGGATCTTTCTGTTCCAGAACCCCAGCAACCTCTTTCTAGTCTGGGCAGGCCACCCCCACCCACTCCATTGTGTGCCGCCTTCTCACAGGCGGCACCTGCACAGTGGCTTAAGATTTTCAGACAGAAGTCAGTAAGTCTTGGGATCTGCGTCCACTTTCCACCTGGGCCCCAAACAGTCCTGCCTGGAACCTGCTAGGCCCCTTGCACAGGAGGAAGGAGAACACTTAGAAAACCTAAGTAATGCCCAGTCCAAGACAGTAACAAGGAGGGCCACGCAGGAGCACGCGGTCCTTGCTGTGGGCATCGCTGTGCGCATCCCTGGGGGCATGTGGTTTTTCCAAGAAAGGACCTAGTCGCTTATACTGCTGCTCAAGCCTCTCTTCCTCACCACCCTGCTCCTGGTGTGCTGGTCTTTCAGTCCCATTCTGTGTCTCCTCGCCCCTCCCTGCGACAGCTCTCTCAGACCTCAAACCTGTTATGCACTTTGTTGGTTTTTTTTTTTTTTTTTTTTGTCTTTTTGAGACAGGGTCTCGCTATGCAGTTCAGGCTGGCCGGAGCTCACTTCTGTAGCCCAGGCTGGTCTTGAACTTGCACCAATCCTCCTGCCTTAGCCTCCCAAGTGCTGGGACTACAGGCGTGCGCCACCACGCCCAGCCTGTTATGCTCTTCCTATGGCAGTAGTTCTTAAATGGTGCTGCATGTCTGTTGGGTGGGGAGAAGGCGGGAAGGAGGGAGGCAGGAAGACAGATGGACAGACTGACAGACAGACAGACTCCAAGTCTCTAGAGAGAGAGCGAAGGTGACATACAGTTTGGAAACTTTACAGGTGATCCTGATCTGCCTCTCTAGGGAAAGATAAGCTCATCTGCCTCAGAACAGAAAGTCATTGCTCTAACAGGCTTTTAACAAACCCTTTCTGTAATCCCAGCACTTGGAAGGCTGAGGCAGGAGGACCAGTGAGAGTTCGAGACCAGCCTGGGCTACAAAAGTGAGCTCAAGGCCAGCCTGAACTACGTAATAAGACCCTGTCTCAAAAAAAAAAAAAAAAAAACGTTTTCCTTTACAAAAAAAATTTAACACTTTGAGATATAATTGATATATAAGTGGGCCAGGGAGATAGCTCAGCAGCTTAATCACCTACCTGGCAAGCACAATTCCTGAGTTAAACCCAAAAAAAACTGGGGTTGCTGTATAATTAACCATACATATGTAAGTGTGCCAGTTGCTAAGTTCTCACGGGTGTCTGTGCCTGTGAGACCATTGCCACACTCAGGGTAACAAACATTCACACACCCGGAAAGCATCTCTATGCCCCCTTAACCATCCTCCGCTCCACCATCTCCACCAGCCTCCGAGGAAAACTCACCATTCTGCTTTCTGTCAGTAGCAGTTTGTGTCTTCTAGAGTCTGATATAAACTGAATCGTGTAGCATGTCCCTTCAAACACAGACTGAAGGATCAATGACAACCCCATGGGTCACCTGTGAGAAGGCGCAGCGCAGGCGTGGTCAAGGGCGGCCAATGGGCCTCTGAGACTGTGAGCCTGTCCTGTGTCCTAACTGGAGTTGTGACCACACAGCTATTGAGCTGACTTTCTAAATGATCTGTACAGTGTGTGGGTATCTCTACATCCACAGCAGAGTGTATGGTTTGCATGCCCAAGACCTGAGCTCATGCCCAGCACCAGCAAGAGGAGAAGAGTGAGGTGACAGGCGGGTGCGCCCTGACCATCTTCTTTTTCTGTAGGCCCTTGTAGGCATGGTTATTCATGGTTCTACAGGTAGGCAGCTGTACATGCATAACCACTTATATTAATTCACTTGTGAATTCTCCCGGGAGGCTGTAAATTTGAATTCAAGACATTTTTTCATGTAACCATTTTATGATGTCACCTTTCGCAGCCCCTCAGAGCGTCTCAGATTAATAGGGAAACATTTTCATTTAGCATTAACACCTGTGGAGAATAAACAGAAGTATTTTCTTTTTCATTTTAGGTACTCCAGTAATTAAAGAGGATGATGAAGAAGAGAACTAACACCATGCTTCCCTTCATGTTAACTTATTTAAATGTCATGAGAACAGTAGATAAATTTTGTATAATTCTCTATTTTAAAGATTCTGTGTGGGACAGGAAGTTCTTAGAAGAAATCTCCCTCCCAGTGTTTTTTTTTTTTATTTTTATTATTATTTTTTTTAATCTGTCCATTATTCTTCTCCACAACTGCTGACATCAACTTTATACTGCCTAGTTCTCTTTTTGGAAACTATAACTTTTCCATCCTTCTTTTCATTCCTGGATATATACTGGGTGACCCCATCATTTTAATAGCAAAAGAACAAATACTGTTTATTCAATTTGCTTAGTAACTCTAGGCTGGGCGTTTTAGGAGATATGCTGTGAGTCTGTAGAAAGCCCCTGTCCTTCACCTCAGGAGCACAAGCACGTCCTGTGTGGTTCTGAAGGCGGCATGATGCAGGAAGAGCCGCGTAGGTGGCAGTAGGGGAGCCAGAGGCCCGTGCTCCACTGGCAGGGCTGTGGTATGCAGAGGTGGGCCTCGTATCTGGGAGGCCCTCTAGCCCACTGATACATACCGATTTGTTCTTCCAAAACTGTAGACTGTCAGCTGGAATCTAGGCTGCGTTCCACGCATGGCCGCTGGAGTCATGTGTATGTACAATCAGTCACTGCAGTTAACATGGCTGCCATGTCTCTCCTGTGGCCAACGGTGAGGCTGTGCTCCCCGCCTGGATCTGGCCTGAAGCGTGTGCTTCTGGTGTCTAGTTCCCTAAAGCTTGAAGTCAGTAGCTCTGGCGTGAACCTCAGCCCTTGATGTGGCACAGTTTACCCCAATGGTTTGGTCCCCTGATCCTCACGGTTAGGAGGGCGCTGACTTGAAGGTTGGGTCGGGTGCTTCTCAGTAAATGCAGATTGTGTGTGTGTGTGTATTTCAAAACGTATTTTCTGAGAGGTGCTAAGTTGAACCGTGCAGAAAGTGCATCATGTAAGTGGTTGTGGAGGGAGAGACAAGTTTTAGTGCGAGACCCCAGGAAATAGCAGTATGTGTGAGGGTTCCCGCCAGTGTGAAGCACTGTAGCTGATGTAACTTCTGAATTGCAAAGCAATAGTTAGATGCAGAGATTAGAATTTATGATGTAAGAAGAAGAATTTTCTGGCAAATGCAAGAGCAGTAGTCAGATGAAGGCCATAGCAGGTCATGGGTGAGCCACTGAGACTGCAGAAGGAGTGCGGGGCCTCCGCCAGCATGCGTGTGCCTGAAGCCTCTCGTCAGAGATGACAGATGCTTGTTTCCCATCTAATGGAAGAGGGAAGAATCATTTTTTAAAACTGACTCCGTAAGTAGACTGTAAGTGACTTGATTAAGAAGCACTTGATTTCGCTGAGTCGTCCTGATCAAAAGGAACCACCGCT
The DNA here is from genome assembly GCA_004027025.1 of Myocastor coypus. Classification (NCBI taxonomy): domain Eukaryota; kingdom Metazoa; phylum Chordata; class Mammalia; order Rodentia; family Myocastoridae; genus Myocastor; species Myocastor coypus. The sequence continues at coordinate 10,423 of PVJA010006268.1, forward strand.
GTGACAATCAACTCTGAATCCAGACTAGAACACGTGGTCTAACCCAGTAGCTCTTCCTCTCACCCGGAAGAGGAAGCCTTCACCCAGGCTGGCGTCCACACGCACAGCCGCCAGGGCTGCTTTGGTGAGCTGTAGGCGCTGAGCCTGCGAGCTCCTTGGTGATGGCGAGGGCCCTGCGCTGGGCAGGATGGTGACCGTCCTGTGGTTTGCACTTCATCCCTGGAGCGAGCTTGGGCCATAGGGTTGTGGGGGGCGGGGCATATTTTCTGAAAGTTACTCTGGAAGTGAATATTATAGAAAATGGATGACTTTGTATTGGATTGATTTATGAAATAGTTTACAGTTTTAGTGTTTGACTTCTCCGCATTTCTGTGACATAGACATTAATTTTCTCTTTTTCTCACTGTCTTTTAATCACTGGTGGCTCTCAGAGAAAGGTGCTTTTCTGTGTCTGTTTTACACAAAATTCATATTTAGTTGCACTTAACAGATACTTCAGTGGCTTCTGTGGATCCTTGTTCCTGGAATTAGAGTCAGCTCTGTGCCCTTAGCAGATGGAGGCGTGCATGTGCCAGGCAGCGAGGAGTGGCCCTCGTGCCCTCCCTGGACCGTCCTCTCCTTCTGCACCTTCAGTGTGGGCCCAATGCCGCGGTTCCATGTCTCTGAGATCAGGTATTTGACCGAAGAGACGGGTGGGGCCTGTGTGCCTGTTAGCAGATCATGAAGTGGCTCCTTTTCTTTCTTCCAGTGCCAGGGATTGAACCCAGGGTGAGCTACATCCCAGCCCTTTTATATTATGCGACCTGGTTCTGAGTTGCTGAGTTGCTCAGGCTGGGCTTAAGCTTGTGAGCGCTGGGGTCACAGGTGTGCACCACCCATAACGTCCATGCTTACAAGGATGGTAGCGCTCTGGCATCAGTCTAGTATTTTAATTTTTCACAGGAAATTTGATGTTTGCCTACCAAGGGATTCAGCTTTTCTGTGTTCTCTAATCCTAAGCCCATTGCCATATTACCTGGCTAGGCCTGAAAGGTTTTTGTGTTCTGCTCATAGGATTTTGTTCCCTTAAGCCAGAGGTTCTCGGCAGTGGCCCTGTGTATGTTCTGGGCTGGGTGATGCCATGCTGCAGGCGGCTTCCGGGCAGGGTACTTAGCCGCATTCCCCACCTCCACAGGATGCCAGGCGCTCATTCCAAGCAGTGACAGCAGCCAAAGGTGTCTCCAGACCCTGCCCTCTTAGCTGTAAGAGGGAAAGATGGGAACAGGGTCTCCCTGTCACGCACGGCGCTTTCTGGCCTCAGTGCCCCTCTGCCCAGTGTCTGTCTGCTTTTGCCATGCCTGCACTGGTGGGATGGTGTGAAGCAAGGTGGCAGCCATGGAGGGAAGGAAGCGGTCAGAGGCGTTTCTCTTTCTTAATACTAATTTTCATAAGTTTCACATAGTAATGGAAACTCAGGGCTGGAAGGTTAACATATATGTATTTTTAGCAGGCTTCAAATTTTATTTCTTGCCATCCTGGCTTATCTTAGGACCATGTTTATTAACCTACCTCTCTGGTGCTGTCAACAGAATTCAATCCTATGGTAGATTTTGCTTTGTCTCTAAAATTTAAATTTTAAATTATACTTCAGAAAATGATCAGCATCACTCATTACCTAATATGCAAACTTTTGCAGACTGAGACAGTCATTACTAGAGAAAAATACTGTCAGATGTGTCACGTAGAAGTTAGCTGACACAGATGCTGATTCTGAGTGTGGTCAGCGAGATGCCTGCTCACTGCAACTGGTCAGAAACCAGGAACCCATTCTGTGCAGGAAGACCACGTGGCTGTAGGCACTCAGCCTTTGAGCCACAGAAGCGTGGTCGCTCCTGTGTGGAACTTTCCCCTTGAATGGGTGCTTTGGACACTTGGTGCCGGTGAGTTGAGAACAGAATGAGGAGGAATGGAAATTGAATGGTGACTTTTGACATTTTCTCAGAGTTGGTATCTTTCCCCCTGGGTTGTTCTAAGGGCTGATGGAAAAGCAGAGGGCCAGCCCACCAAGACAGCTGGGGAAGCCTCAGAACGCCTGCCATGAGAGGTCGGGGTCTCTCTGAGTGCTGTGGGATCTTTGGTTTACCAAGACCTTGTATGTCGTAAGGACTGGTGGAGGGAGAAAGCTGTGAAGCTGTGAGTTGTCCTTTACCAGAAGCCTGTTCCTTTGCATGGCTCTTTCTGTTTGGGCCTCTTCATGTGTCTGTAAATAGAGAAACAGGGTGCAGTGTAGCAGAGTTGGTGCGTCTGACACAGCTGACTTGACTGTATTCCTTTTTTTACTTTAGCATGTCATACTGTTTTCCTTTTGTAAAACTATAAAATAGGTGAAACTTAAACAATTAGGAGTATCATTTTGAAATCACTGAGCTTTTAAAAGTACCACACCAATATGTCTATTCCTACCTTTTATTAATCAGTGACTATAAAAGAACAAAACTGAAAGGAAAAACTGAGACTCTTCTTCTGACCTAAAATAAGTTTAATCCTTAACACTTAAGTCCTATTGGGGCTCGGGGCTATTTCCAGTTTGGGCATCGTGGAGGAACCAGCCAACCGAATTATGATCTAGGACTTTAGAGCTGTGGGGGGAGAGTGAGCTATTTTTCAGTAGAATTGCACTTTAAAATTCTGAACTGGATGCTCTTGGAAAGTATTTCGAGAAGGCAGGTGGCTAAGTATGTAGCCTGCACACAGACGTTAGGGGACCAAGCCGCCCCCGACCATTCTCAGCCAGCTTGCCCGGTTGCCCGGATTCACCTGCTCGCGGCAGCTGCGCACCTGCTGCACCCGCCATTATCCCCTAGAGGAGGCGCCACGTCACTGTCCTACTCACACAGTTACCTGCCCACACCCAGATTTTGCAAACAATTTTAGATGTCTGCACAGGGCGGGTCACTGGGTTCTGTCAACCGGAAGCCCCATACTCCTGTGTCCGCAGGAAGTGCCTGCCTCCAAGGCACTCCTGCCTGCGCAGAGAACGGCTGGTTCTAGACCGCTCTAGGCGGTTCTGGACGGCTCTAGGTGGCTTGCAGCTCCACTGATTCTCTCGGAGGGTCAGTTACGAGCCCGAGCTCCATTCTAGGACCTTTGGCTTTTAGAACCAATTCCATTCCAAAGAGCATTTTAACATCTATTAATACTCTGGTAATAATCTTTTATACATGGGAATTTTGTAGCATGACTTTATGACTAAAGTTATTGTGTGTTAAATTATTTAGAAATATTGAGTTGCTGAATGTTATTTTGTGAGACTTGTTTTAAAATAGTAATAAACTGTGTTATTTTGTAAGAAAAGGACCTTTGTGTCATTTTGTTACATGATCATTACTCTTAGGTGATAAAGAGCAACTTGGGGAACTTCAGTATTACTTAGTTCCAAAGAAATCCGCCTTCGGATGATGGGGGAGGGGGAGGGAGAATGCACGCCCACGTGACAGCCAAGGAAAGCAAGCTACCGAGGCCAGAGAGGTAGCTCAGCGCACAAGCGCTTGCCTGGCAAGTACGAGGTCCTGAGTTCAATTCCTAGTACCCAAAAAGGAAAGGAAAAGCAGCTTCTGTAATTTCAATATAAGCAGTCAGGATTCCCCCATTTTCCTACTCAGTCATCTTCCAAACTTTTTTTTTAGTAGCTTATTACTAGTGGCAGCATCTTTTCCCAAGATTTTAGTTTTCTACCCTTTCAAATTAGTGCCTTTAGGGACAGCAGTTCACTGCTGCATTTGACCATTGCTAGTCCTCAGCTTCCTTCCAGCACGCAAGGTGAATGTTGGCCGACGAGCCCTGGGGCCATGAGACAGGAGCCCTGCCGCAACCTCGTCATCGTAGTCATCTTGGGGACCCTCGCCCTTTGCCGGCACACTCTGCACCGTCCTTTAGAATGTAATTCCAATCACAGACTAACCAAATGCAGTTTCTACTTCTTCTCCTACAAGTGCCTATGAAGATACCATACCTTCTTTGCTGCTAGCCTTTCTCTAAAGCAGGAAATTTTTAATTCTGAGCCTGTAATGGAAAGCCCTAATCCAGATCATAAATGGCTCAGTTATTTTTATTTTTTTATTATTTATTTATTTATTTATTTATTTATTTTGTCTTTTTGAGGCAGGGTCTTGCTATGCAGTTGAGGCTGGTCCTGAGCTCACTTTTGTAACCCAGGCTGGTCTCGAACTCACTCCAATCCTCCTGCCTCAGCCTCCTGAGTGCTGGGATTACAGGCGTGAGCCACCACGCCCGGCCCTTATTTTTTTTTTTGAGACAGGGTCTCGCTGTACAGTTCAGGCTGGCCTTGAGCTCAGTTTTGTAGCCCAGGCTGGTCTCGAACTCTCACCGATCCTCCCGCCTCAGCCTCCCGAGTGCTGGGATTACAGGCGTGCGCCACCACGCCCGGCTATGGCTCAGTTATTTTTAGTTTGTTATTTCTTAGAACACAGGTTGGGGGGGGTTCTAGAATCCTAACACAGTTTTATGTCATGTATATGTATTGTGTTGTGTTAAATATACATGAGTGCGCGCGCGCGCGCGTGCACACACACACACACACACACAGTTGTTACATGTAAGCGGGCAGTAAAGCTGTTTTTGGTGGGATGCAGTCTGCGCTGTGGCTATGAAGAGGTTTAGGCCTGGAGCTGGAGCTCGGTGCTAAGACATTGGCCAACCATATGTGAAGCCCTGGGTTTGATCTGCAGTACTATGGGGAGGGGTTGCCTGGTGCCAGCGGGAACCACAGGACAAGAACTTTGGAGTCTGCGGGTCGGGGAGCGAGGGTGTGGCAAGTTTCCGAAGTAAAGATATTCATGTCTAGTGAGGAAAGAGGGACGCAAGAATGTGGAGATAGCCAGGCGTGGTGGCTCATGCCTGTAATCCCAGCACTCGGGAGGCTGAGGCAGGAGGATCAGTGTGAGTTCGAGACCAGCCTGGGCTACAAAAGGGAGCTTAAGGCCAGCCTGAACTGCATAGCGAGACCCTGTCTCAAAAAGAAAACAAAAAAAAAAAAAAAGAATGTGGAGATAGGTGCTTATGAGGGGAGTGAAAAATCGGGAAAAACACATCGCATACCGGTGCTAGCCTTCAAGCCAGATGTGGCGGTGCGTGCCTGTAATCCCAGCACTTGGAAGGCTGAGGCAAAAGGATGGTTATGAGTTCGAAACTAGCATGGGCTACACAATGAGCTCAAGGCCAGCCTGAACTGCATAGCAAGGCCCTGTCTCAAAAAGACAAAGTGCTAGCTTCAGCAGAACATATACTAAAATTGGAACGATACAGAAAAGATTAACATGGCCCCTGTACAAGGATGACAGGAAAATTCGTGAGGCATTCCGTATTTCAAAAGAGGTGGGCCCGGCGGGATGGCTCAGTGGTTTAAAGCGCCTGCTTGGGAAAGCTTGGGCGGCTTCAGGGACCGCGGTTCGATCCCCGGCACCACATGCTGCGCCAGCCCTGCCCTTGGGGCGGGCTGAGCCAGCCATAAGAATGAGTGAATAAACAAATAAAGGTTCTGAAACAAGAAAATAAATAAAGAACTTCAAAAGAGGAGTCAGGGAGATAGCTCAGTAGACTAAGCACTTGCCTGGCAAGCACAAGTTCCTGAGTTTAATTCCTGGTGCTGCAAAATAAATACATGCATCCATGCATACATACATACATACATACAAACAAACAGGGCTGGTGAGATAGCTCAGCGGTCCAAAACATCTGCTTAGGCAAGCGCAGGGACCTCAGTACCATGTGCTGCACCAGCCCTGTCCCTAGGGCAGGCTCAGCCGACCACAAAAGTAAATGAAACAGTAACAAACCAATAGCCTTTATAGATTCTGTTCTGCATGACTATCACGAGGCAGCTATAATTTTAAAACTGTCAGGGCAGCTCTTGGGAGGCTGAAAATAGGAGAATCACTCGGAGTCTGATCTATGTAGTGAGACCCTGGAGACCCTGTACTAAAAAAAAAAAAAAACCTGTCAGGGTAAACTATAGAAGATGTAACATTCTCACAACTGTTATTTGCTAAGGCTCTCAAGGGTGGACATCTGTAGTCACTGAATCCCTACAGCTAAATACACTTTAAAGTATTTCCATTTTGGTATTTTCTTGATACAAGACTCCTGTGAGATAGCTCAGTGGTAGGATTTAAAATTTTTTTTTTTTTTATTGTTGTGGTACTGGGGATTGAACTCAGGACCTTGCACTTAACAGTCAAACATTCACGCTGCTGAGCCATCTCCCTGGCCCATAAAGATCCTTTTTTTTTTTTTTTTTGGTGGAACTGGAGATTGAACTCAGGTCCTTGAGCTTGCCAGGCAAGCACTTATTCTACTGAGCTATCTCCCCAGCAGTTCAGTGGACTAAGCACCTGCTTTGACAAGTACAGGGCCAGGAGTTCGATCCCTGGCACCACATGCCTCACTGGCCCGCGCCTCAGGAGCATTGAGCTGGACACCAACACCAGGTATGGTGGCGCACACCTGTAATCCCAACGATGGGGAGGCTGACAATGTCTACTTAGTAACTCTGAAGTCAGGACACAGAATCAGCATGAGTAGTTATGCCTACCTAAGATTCAAAGTAGGGCATCTTGCCTAGCGTGGTGGCACACACCTGTAATCCCAGCACTTGGGAGGCTGAGGCAGGAGGATCACTGTGAGTTTGAGACCAGCCTGGGCTACAAATGTGAGCTCAAAGCCAGCCTGAATTACATAGCAAGGCCTTGTCTCAAAAAGACAAAAACAACAACAAAAGCAGAGCATTTTGTTCCTATCAAGATATCCCTTTGACTGATACCTGTACCTTACACAGTGAAAAATGGATTTACATCCCTATACTTGTAGTTTTTTGTTTTGTTTTGTTTTGTTTTTTGTCTTTTTGAGACAGGGTCTCGCTATGCAGTTCAGGCTGGCCTTGAGCTCACTTTTGTAGTCCAGGCTGGTCTCGAACTCACACCGATCCTCCTACCTCAGCCTCCCAAGTGCTGGGATTATAGGCGTGCGCCACCACACCCGGCACTTGTAGTATTTTTAATCAGCTTGTTTGTATCTAGTTCTCCTACCAAAGCCTTGTGTAAGTCATGGGGCAGACCCCACTCAAGAAGCACCTCGTGGCTAGAGGACCTGGGTGGGGCCTGAGGGGCAAGAACCTTTACACTGGCAGGGTGTGCTTCCCTAGGCCAGCAGCCTCTGTCAGAGCTGTGGAGCAGGTCATCCTGGAGCCAACAGTGCCCCAACCTCTCCTCCGGACCCTATAAGTGTGGGGCGGCAGTGTCCGCGACTGGGGCCACCTTGGGCAGAGAGGAGAGGTCTGGTGAAGATGGAAGAACCGACCTTCTCTCCTGAGCAATAAGGCTCCAAGGTCTTACCACACAGTTCAGGTTGTTTTAAAGTATGAAACCTCCAGTAACTGTGAGCTAGCTAAACCTTTTCCTCCTTCATTTTGAGTGTTGGGTATATGTCCCAGCAACAAAAGACACAGCTCATTTTGAAGTCTCAGAATCCTTTCCAATTAAACTGACCCAGATGTTGAAAGATGAGGAATAAGTTTGCCCTGTAAAGGTGAGCACTATTATTTAACAACTCTATATTTCCTTCCAGTAATATAAATCAGGGCAGTTTACAACAATGCAAATCTCATCATCAGTAGCAAATGGAAATAGTTCACATTTTTATCAAATGATTCCTGGGCTGAACATCTGGACATGCAGCTTCTTGCTGCCTGACCAGGACAGGACACAGCCAAGTCACATTTTTCCACCACTGGTGATGACACCACGATGACAGCTAGCACCCAACACGTACCTGAGCCTTTCCGTGGCACTTCCACCCTCCTGCTCCATTTGTATTGCAGCAGCTCCGGCTGCTTGTCTGTACAATTTTCCAAAAGTTAGTGACTATGCAGGCCTGATACCCCTGCCCCCCAAACCAAACCAAACTGAAAATGGAACAAGGGAGTCTTTCCTGCTCAGGGGCTCCTTCAAGAACACACGGCAACAACAACAAGCAGCTGTGTGATCCAGGTGGGAACTGCAGTCCCATCTGCTGAGCCTCAGACAGGCCCTTCCAGGCCTAATTGCAAGGGGGCGACCTCCGACTACTCCTCCACCATCTTGGGCTTCTCCTGCCGGATTTGCACCAACAACTGGAAGAGGTTAGGGGCCGGCCCTTCTGCAGCCCCGGCCAGCCACAGCTGCCTGCGGAGGACCCCGCTGTGGGTGGCGCCTGTAATGACCTGCTCTAGGCGAGCCTGATTCACGTCTTTATCAATGCTCCCCTTCGCCACTACTCTGCAGCAGCGGCTCCAGGCGGATGACGTAAGCAGATAACTTTTCTCCTGGGTTCTGGTAAGTGTTCAAAAACCTGACCTACGCGTCCCTAGAGCTCTCGGGATTCCCCAAACGCCTGCCCGAGAGCCTTGAGGCACTCGGCTGTGCTGATGGCCGGGTTGCCGGTCTTCAGGATGCGAATGACGTCCAAGGCGGGGCCTCTCAGACTCTCCATCAGCCGGCGCCTCTTCTCCGCATCGGGCACCTGCCACTCCCGCGGGACCACGCTGGTGTGCTCCATCCAGGGTTCAAAGGTCTCCTCCCCCGGCCCCGGGACATACCTGCCCGAGACTAGCGTGAGCTTCTTGTAGCAGACAGACTCAACGAGAGGCTGCAGAAAGGTATCCAAAACGGAGCTGAGCGTCTCTGCGGGCAGCTCTGGGCCTGGGGCCGGGGCAGGGCGCTGCAACCCCAGAACGCGGGCGACGTCTTGCACGGTCCAGCCTTCTCTCGCAATGAAGAGGTGTAGCCTTTCCAAGAACTCAGCCTCGGAAGTGGGGGGCTTAAAGGCCACCTTCCAGACCCCGCCTTTGCCGGGCATCTCCCTGGGGATGGAGGCGGAGTCGACAGCGCCAGTGAGCTCTATCAGGGCTGCTTTTGCATTTTCCTCCCTCCAGAACATTCTTCCCAGAGCCCGGTGGGGCACCTGGGGCATCCCAGCCTGGATGGTCTCTTCGACTTCAGCCTCGTCACAACTCACTGGAATCCCCCAGACCCACAGAGCTCTCTGGGGGCTTACGTCCATCCCCCCGGCACCAGTCTTCCAGAAGAATCGTCGCCATGGCTTGCGGTGCTGCAGCACCACGGACAACCTCCCAGGTCGGCGCAAGGATCAGGACTTCAGAGTTCAGCCCTCGCCGCGTGCCCGCCCCCAAAGTCGTCGGCGCAGCCGGGTTCCGGGGCGCTCCCTGGCTTGATCACGCGGCTGTCTCCATCTTGCGCCCCGGGTCCAGGGTCCGGGTCGGCGGCCTGGGCGTGGCAGAGGGAGCGACGGTGACTGGCGGGCGGGAGTGGCAGCGCCTCGGGGTCGGCGCCCGACCCTTGGGAGCGGGCAGCAACTGTCAGGAGGCGGAGGACGGGGCTGTCCCGAGATCGCGGCGAGGACTGGGGCTTGGGGGGCAGAGGCACGCGAAGGGCGCAAGCGGCAACCGCCGGCGACCCCGCGCGCCTGCGCGCCTCTGTACCCATGGCAACGACGACCGTAAGGACGCGCGACCTGCGCGCTCGGGGCGGGGCTAGAGGGCCGCCAGACTGAGGGCGCGTTTCTTTTTTCATATTTTCCATTTTTTTTCTTTTACAATAAGCACAAAGCTCCGGGCCGGCAAGATGGCTCAGTGGTCTAAAGCTCTTGCTTCGGCAACCACAGGGAGCACGGTTCGATCCCCGGCACCACATGCTGAGCCAGCCAAAACGCAGTAAACGAACAAAGCTCCAAATTTAAAGCAACTGTGAGGTGGACTTAAAATGTTATTATGGAGGGCCGGAAAGAGCTCAGCAGCCTAAGCGCCTGCCAGGCAGGGGCAAACAAAGTCTTGAGTTCACTCTCCGGTACTGCAAAAAATGCATCGATCAATTAATAATGTCGAAACATATGCATCACCTTGGCCTTGTCTTCTCAGGCTGCAGTCTGGGCTGCATGTGCAAATACTCACGCGCACCTCAGCTCATCCTTGTGCCACCCGTCCACACTCTGCACTGTTTCATCACAGTAAAATTGAGAGTGTGTAATCTACATGAGTTACCTGAAATTCTAAGCACCTAGCTTAGTTTACCTTGCGTGTCACTGGGGCAGTGTGTTTATGTAGTATCTCTAGCATCACTTGCATAGATATCACTTCAATTAATCTATGTTAAATAAATTTTATAAAATTGACATATTTGGGGCCCGGCGGGATGGCTCAGTGGTCTAAAGCGCCTGCTTGGGAAAGCTTGGGCGGCTTCAGTTCGATTCCCAGCACCACATGCTGCGCCAGCCCTGCCGTCAGGGAAGGCTGAGCCAGCCATAAAAATGAGTGAATAAACAAACAAAGGTTCTGCAACAAGAAAAAAATAAATAAAAATTAAAAAAATAATAAAATAAAGTTGACATATTTATTTTTTTAAACCACTTTGTTAGGGCCAGCTCAGCTTGCCCTGGGGGTGGGGCTGAAATTTCCATATTTAACGGGGCTTGGAGGCACACTCAGGTAATTCCAGCACTTGGAAAGTGGAGCCAGAAACGCAGCAACTGACATCGACCCTTGGCTCAAAACAACTCTAAATTTGTCATTTTAAAATTGCATTATAGAAATTGACAGAAAAATGTAGTTCTTGGTGATTCAATATTTAAACAATTAATCTGGTAAATTACAAGATCTGTGTCTGCTCCAACGTCTTTCTAGCCAGGCAAATGTATTTTCCCTGTTCTGGCCTTCGTGACAATAAGTGAAACAATCAATAGGGCTCCAAAATGTCACCTAACGTCCCTCTCAATCAAAGCCTACACATGTCACTCCCAGATGGTGAAAATTCTAACAAAACACTGCATTCAATTCTGAGGTTTTAAAACCTTATTTAATAAAAGGTTTAAAGAGACAGAAGAACATCCAAAAGTAAATAAGTTACATAGATACATTACAATCACATCAGCAAGATTCTTTAGTGTATTAATTTTTTATAAAAAGCACACAAAAAATAAAATCTTCCATCTGGTCTATCACAACTGTACAGCAAAAGAGGTAATATTATATTTATATATATATTTATATATGTACACTATTTTACTATGTAACAGTCTCTTAAAAAAGGGTGCCACAGGCAGCAAACACACAAAAGGCAGTGTCTGATTTTTTGTTTCAAAATAAAAGGAATATACTTATATGCTATTAAAATATCTGTACATTAATTACAGACTGTCAAGGCTATTTCTGTGCTCTGTCCCCTCCAACAAGGCCTTCAGTTTTGAGACGAGTAAGGAGAAGGTGAAACAGCTGCAAATTGTTAATCGGAGGCAAAAATGCACATGGCCAAATGTGGTGCAGACACAACTGTCTTATAAAAATACGCATACTTCCTGTAAACCTAAGGAGTTGGGCTTGCCAGTCTGATAATAAATAACAGCCCAGAAAAGTGAACCCCAGTGAAAACGCTTAGATGGCGGAGGCGTGAGTCTGTGTGGTGCTCCCCCATCTTCACCTCGGGCACAAGAGGAGAGGTTAGGTCACTGAGGCAGTTACTACAGGGAGTCCCTTTAGACACAAGCAGCACAGGAGCTCTCTGCCAAGGGGCTGTGGGTGTCGGAGGGGCAGGAAGGCGTGCACCTCAGCCAGGAGGGGGGCTGCAAAAGGCATGGAGGACAGTGATGACAGCACTGTCCCCTCAGGTGGGTAAGAGGCCTCAGAAATGGTACAGACACCAGGCACTAGGGTCAGTTTCATACCTTTTAGCCGAATGCAAAGGACGCTGGGAGACTGACACAGTAAGACAGAACGGGGCGGGTGGGGGAGGGGGGCAGGTGATAAAGCTGGGGCTGTTTGCAGTTTAACTTGTTAAAGCAAAGAGCTCTCAATAGAGGGGGAAACAAGAGACAAGCCTAATATATTCATAGGGAGAAAGCACCATTGAGGAAATACCTATGCCAGCTTCTACAGCTGCATGGGCTTTGCCACGTGGCCACCTGCCGCAACTGTATCCGTCCTCTAAACACTTGTACATCACACTCCAGACACAAATGCATTCTGAAAACAGGCTCTCCAAAAACGTGGTGTCTGATGCGTGGGACCAGGAGGCACCGGCTTGACTTTCCTTGGCTACATGTGCTTAGCCTGGTCTCTGAGCTTAGAAGAGTCAAATCACTGAAAAAAAAAATCCAAATGCTCGATGCTACCACGGAACAGAAGGGGCTCGTGGGACCAAAGGAGGCTCCGTTATCATACCTCCATCAAGGGGCCTGAGGCCAAAGATGGAATAGAAAGCAACCTTGGGAAGCATAAGTAGCACTTTGGGGCGAAGCTGCGAAGGCACTCATAGTATACGCGTGATTTGGAAGAGAGCCAGAATTTGCTGCCCTCCTTGAGGGTCCACCAGATTTCTGTGGTCCTGGGGTGTGGAGCTGACAGACACCCATGGAAGAAAGCAATGGGGATGCTGGAGATCTGAGAAGCTGTTTACACATCTGGGGGAGAATTGAGCTACCTTCCTAGCTGGGGTGTTATAGAACCCTTACTACTGCAAACATTTCCTAGTACATGGTTTCAATGCAAAACTCCCTCTCAACTCCCAGTCACTGACACGATATCTTTAGACTTATCTCCTAGGTAGCAGCGGGATAAATCCAGGGTTGTCAACATGCCGGCCTGACATACACACACTCAGAATTTCTTTTGCAGAACTAAAGCTGAGTAATGACATGAAAAAACAAAACAAAACAAAACACCTCAGGCTCCCTTCGAGACTGCCAAGTGGAGGGCCCTCAGAAACTTCCAACTGCCTCACTCCCGGGATCCTCGGCCAAATATGGCTTCTGCAAGCTCCAGGGTGCAGGCCTGGTAAATAGAGTTGAAATTCCAGCCTGCCAACTCCCGCAGGCGATTCCAAAGTACCAAAGATGAGCAGCAGAAACTGCCTTTGATCTCCCTCCTGCCTGCTAGTCTGTGTGGCTTTAGGGACACCCCAGGCCTTCCCAGCCTCTTTTCAGCGTTGCTGTCATTCCCTTCGGTGGCCAGAAATTCCAGAGCAACAGAGGAGGGACCCTGGGGCCTGGGGGTGTCAAGAAGGTGCCTGTTTTTGGGATAAATGCACTCGGGCCTCTGGAAAGCAGGAGGCCCCTGGTCCCTGAGAGGATGTTGAAAATTAAATATTAAAAATAAATAAATAGCTCCCAAATGACACAAGTCAAGAAACAGAGGCTCCTGTCCCATCCAGTCAGGAGACCTCCTCTCCCAGGAAGGACCCAGAAATCTCCAGCGTAGTAAGGGGTGCTGAGCTTTGGGGATCAAAGAGGGTAGGGATTGGGGCAGTTAAGTGGCAGCTACTGAGGGCAGGACACAGGCAAGCTGGGAGCTGGCACCAGCTTGAGGACCTGCTTGAGGCTAAGCTCCCTTAGCAGCCTCATGGGCCCAAAGGTATTTGGCAAAAAGGAGGGTGGGAAGCAGGAGGGGCTTGTCCAGAGCTCCCCAGCCAGGCCCTGCGGCTCGGGCTTCTAGCTTGCAGCCACGAGAGGGCTCCTTCCCTGGAGCAGCCGCCCTTTGCCCACTACTGCTGAAAGCGTTGCAGACCAGCACCTGTCCGGGGTGGGCTTCACTCCCTGTGAGGCGAGGCTGTGGCCTGAAGAGAGGGTCACTAGGGCAGCTCAGGCCTAGACACCGCCTGCGGGGGGGCCTCATGCCCTCCAAGGGAGCCCCCTGCTTGGGACGTGGCGCAAGGCCTACTGCAGCCCTCCAGGTCCTCTGGGGCAGGAGAGAATGCTGCAACAGGTGGAGCTTGTGCTTGGCTGGCCAAGGCGGCTTCCTGGAGTCGGAGGCGGAGGGGGTGAGGCCGCTCTGCAGGTCAGAGGCGCCCGCCGCCCCAGGTCGACCAGCACTGGGTGGGGAAGGCGGAAGGATGCCTTCCCTAAGACCAGAGGCAAGAGAACTGGCTCCTGCAGCCCCTAGCACTGCTCCCGGGGCCTTTCTAAAGAAAAAAGCCGTTTATTTCACTGTCTAATTGTTTGGCTGAAAAATGTCCACATGACACTCTGCCCTTGAGCTTGGGGGGTGGGACTCAGCCCTTGTCGCCCGCGCTCTGCTCCGCGGGGTGCAGGGCCGCGGCGGCCTCCTTGGCCTCCTTCTCCTTCTGGCGCAGGGCCGCAGCCTTCTTCTCCTGCTCCGCGTGGCTCTTCATGTGTGCACTGCGGCTCTTCACCTTGTAGAAGACCCTGGGGTGGGGCAGGACGGCCGCAGATAAGGAGCGTGCCAGGCCCCGCACCCCTGGATGTGGCTGAGGGCGCGCCTGGCCTTCCAGATTTGCAGCTTCCCCACTCCGCCCCCCCTCCACCTCACCCCCAAGCTTGCACCACCCAGTCTAAAGCTGCTCCTGATGATGTCACCGTCCTGGCAACCCGCTGGGCCAATCAGAAGACACACTGAGACTCCCAGGAGCCCCACCCACCCCCAATGCAGCCAGCTCTTACCTGCCGCATTTTTTACATGGGAAAGTGTTCTCCTGGTTCTGGGTCTTACTGAATGCCTCTGGTTTTTTCTTCTTCTCCGAGAACGGCAGCGCCCTTCTTGACTTCCCAGGCCCCTCCCTTGGTTTCTCGGAGGCCTGGCCATCTGCTGGCTCCGACTCAGAGGCATTCGACTCATGGCTCCGCAGGATGAGGATGTCGTTGGCCTGCAGGAAACGGGCACGGAGAGTTGAGTGCTTCAGGAAGCAGGGACCCAAGATTCGGGAATTGGGCTGGGGTTTGGCTCAGTGGTAGAATGCTTGCCTGCCGAGCTGGAAGCTCTGGGTTCCATCCTCTACACCAAAATCAAAACATAAGCCTCTCATAAAATATATAATAATAGTAATAGTAATAATAGTGTTAATAGTGATAATATTAATAATAAATAAAATCAACAAAAAAAAGTATAAAAAAAAAAAGACCAAAAACAAACAACCAAGATTCCGGGTCCTTCCTTACAGGTCACACCCTCCCGCCTTATAATCACCTAGCATCCACTCAAGTCCTAGTAATGGGCCCTCGAGGCCCACTTAACCCTGGATCCACTCCAGCTCTGTTGTTTACAAAGCTGCTGGGCTTTAAGCCATTACAAGAAAATCAGGTTTGGGTGATGCGACAGGTGCCGGGGACCCAAAGTTGACATGTAAGGCCCCTGCCCTCGGAGCACTTCGGGCCTGCGGCCATGCAGGTCACTCACTGCGCACACAGAGCATGGCAAACACTAGACAGGGAGGAAGGACAGTGGGAAAGAACAGGTGTCAGTGCAGAGAGGACAGGAGACACGGCCCTGGAGCAGGTGCCGCTCTGGGCCTCCGGTGGGGGCGCCGCATGGAGCCTCAGCACGCTCAGGGTCGACTCTCAGAAGAAAGCGTTCACAAAGCCTGCAGAGCTCAACAGTATAGATACAGAGCCCAGCGCCTCTGGTGCCGATGGCCAAGCTCAGGAAGGAGCAACCAGCTATGTGCAGCACATCCAAATTCCCACCCTCCCTCTTCCTGGGACAGCTCTCCAGGCCAAGGGCGCCTCTGGCCAGAAGTCTCCGGCCTGTCATGTGCTAGACAGAGCACTGCACCAGGAGCTGAGGACCTGGGTGTGACTGCAGCCGAGTCACCTGGCACCTCCAAACCCAACTGCCTCCTCTGGGAAGCGGGGCTCAGCACAGCATGGGTTACTGAGAGAAGCTGGGGTGAGGGAAGTGAGGGCTCTCTGCAGAGATCGCATGTGAGGGGCCGTGGCCTCAGCTCCACCTCAGATACTGCCAGGCAGGGGCCAGACCACGTGGAGCGGGCCGAGGGCTCCTGCGGGCCTCCTCAGTCTCCCACATACCCACTGGGTTCTCACAAAGCTCTTTTCCTCCAAATCTCAGAACCAGAAGCTGCACGGTGCAAAATAAGAAGCAGGCTGGCCTCGAGCTATCCGCTGTGTGATCTTGAGCCTCCATTTCCTCATCTGTACAACATGATTAATAACAGTCCCTACGTCATAGAGTTATGGGGATCAAACAAGTCGTCAGCACGAAGAACCTGGTGTACTTCCCACTCCTGTGACAGTGAGGACTGCCCCCAGGCTCCTGTCTGCCCTCTGTTCCCGGGCTCACTTACCGCCTCATTGGCCTGGAGTGTCTGCGTGGCTTTGACAGCAGCTGCCCGCCTGCTGCGCTCTCGCCCCTCTTCCTGCTCCCCCTTCTCCTGGATTTCTGGGACCTCTTCCTCCCCCTCCTTCCTGGGCTCCTTCTCCTCACTCTTGGGCTCCAGCCTCTCTTCACCTGGGGACGCTCTTCTGGGAAGAGACATCCTCGGGAACTTCTGGGAAGTCTACAGGGGATAAGAACACGCTCGGTCACAGTGCAGTAGCGCTCTGACGCTGGCCCGGGCAGGGCCCAGGAGCCCCGACTTGTCCCGCTGGCCTGCTGCAGGCTGCGGTCTTCCCCTGGATGGTCTCCCTGGAGACAAAAGACTGTCTTGAGACCTGGAGTCCTCAAGATGAGGGCAGTGAGGGAACACAAGCCGCCTGACCTCCTGGACCCGGAGGACACCTCCTCCCTCAGGCAGAGTGGTCTGGTAAGCAGGACAGGAGCCGTAAGCTCCAATTCCAAGCCATCTCTGCAACACCTCCACTCCCTTCCATCTGCAAAATGGGCAGCCCACCACTCCGTCTTAGAGCGGCAGCTTACCAGGTATGAACCTGTAATTCCGAGACGGTATTTTTAGAGACATACAGGGATACGGAAGTAAAGAACAATCTCCTTTCAGTACTGGTTAGGTCAAGTACCAAGGCTCAGGGTGGTATTAATATGGCCTTTATGCTTTTGCAGACCTGGTAATTCCCTTAATGAAGAGACATCAGGCCTCAGGCTCAGAGCCCTGGCAGGTAACACAACATCTAGCTAGAATTTGGCAACAGGGATTGGTTTTCATATGTACTTTTACCAATTCTTTCTATTTATGAGAAACAATAGTGGTTTTCTATTCATGACTGTAATCTAGAGCTTGTCTTTTGAGTGCAAGTGGGTCGACATAAAGAAAACTATTAAGTAGTAGCGCAAGTGGCAAGTAGACATGACAGAAATGGGAATGGTGACACGAGGCAGAGTGCAGACAGAGCAGCAATCACAAAGGTGTCGCAAGAATGGCTGACGTCTGGGAAGCAGCGCTAGAGGTCTGCTATGAAGAGACAACAGCAGACGGCGGCACAGACACTGTGGGGAAGTCCCCGAGCATTCAGAGCCCATGCCACGCTTCATTACTGTAACCCCAGCCGTCTGTAGTAGACGAGAACTCCGAAGGTGAGGGCTGGGGCCGCCAGCTCTCGCGGGCTCCGGGGGCCGCGCTTTCCTCCGCCAGCCCTCCGCGGACCCTGCCAGGCTCTAGGCAGTTGGGGCTGGAAAAGGACATCACCTTAACATCCACCTCAACCTCCTCTTGGGCCGACTTCTCATCGCTCGTGTCCACATCCCCAAAGGTTAGCGTCCCGTTGCGACCGATTTTCACTTGTTTCTTGTAGGTGTAGTAGAATTCCACACACTGGGCCACCGTCTTGGTCTGGATCTGGTTGGAAGGCAAAGTGGAGGTTAGAGTCTTTGGGCTTGGCTCACCTGCCTGCAGAGAACCCAGCCTTCCCCCTTCCTGTAGGTTCCCTTTCACCTAAAAGAAGGAGACCCAGGAACTGCAGTCATTTCTCCAATGCCTACTCTGCTACAAACCCCTGACCAATGCCCTCAACCAAGTCTTCCGCACTACTGATGCCAAAGAAGAGAGAAACGCTAGAGACGGCACTGCAGAGACGATACGGGCAGCGCGCTGCATGCTGGGGAGGATCACTGTGTCTGTCTGCTTAAAGTTCGTGGAACATGTTTATGATACTGCAGTCTTATTGAAAAATAACGCTCATTTTTTAACAAATATACACAAATCTGTTGAGTCACAAGATAAGACTCTGCAACTTTTCATGATTAGCTAACATGGAGAAAGGAAACAGTCTCGTGTTTATGTGTTGTGTATGTTCAGGTGTGGACAGAAAAAAGCAGAAGGGGGTGCCACGCTAACAACGAATACATAGAAGCGAAGGGTCAAAAGGTGTTTCTTACAGTGTTCTTTTCCATTTTTCTGTACGTTTGAAACTTTTCCAGTTAAAAAAACTAAGAGGAAAAGTCTGGGCATCAACCACACTAAACTCAGCCCCAAGCTGGCAATGGCCACGTGCACTTTGGGTGCAGGTCCAGGCAGGGGAGGGAGGGGAACGTCACTCTGCCCTTTCTTGGGCGGGACTCAAGGAAAACATGTAAGAAAGTCCTGCGAAGTGTGGAGAGGAGGCAGAAGACCCCGTTCTTGTTCCTCCCCTTGCCACCGATGGCCACGCGGCCTCAGGCGAGTCACCCTCCTTTCAGGTTTTAGTTCTGCCTGTGTAAATACAATAGGATGAGGCAACTCCAGAGACTTCTCAGCTTGCAAGCTTAAACTGTCCCATCCCTGGTCACTGGGTTTTATCTCTGAACTACTTCCCACTCAAGGGTTCTAGTACACTCTCTGCCCATCCCCGGCTTGCCCCCATCAGGGAGCACAGACGCACTCATCTTGTGGGAACGGCCCAAGTGCACACTTGCTAATTATAATTAGTCCGCTGCACTCCCCCCGACCATTCTCTTGGGTCATTCATTTGACCATCGCCCTGCTCCTGACATAGGTGTTGGGGCTCCTCAACGAATCACACAGCAAGTACTGCCCAGCAAAAGCAACTCATCTGGAGACAGTGTTACTAAAATACAACAAACGCCTGCCCCTTCACGAACCCTCAAGGGACAACTTGGCAGTATTCTGTCCAGCGCCCAGGCTGATCCTGACACAATCTGCCACCCAGCAGCAAACGGTGGCTCTTGGAAGTTCTTTTCCCTTGGTGAGCTCTTCCCACAACCCAGGCTTTGTGTGACGCAGCTGGAAGAGACCCAAAGCCCTGTACTCTTCCAGAAGAGTCCGGGAGGTGAACCTGGGCATGTCCACTATGACTAGAAGGGAGCCCTGGCCCCGCAGGGAGCAGGCAGCGGCCACCCAGGGCAGCAGCAGGCACTGCTGGCTGTCGGTTCCCCTCACCCTGCAGTGACCTCTCCTCTCCCACTTCCCTTATTCCCATCTTATCTTCCCATCTATGTTACGTGTGATGCCAGACCCCTGCATGGATTGAGACCCAGAGCATGGTCACGCCATCTAACACTAGAAGGCACTCAGCCTTTCCTCTTCTTGGAATGTTTAGAAAGCTGTGTTGAAGCTCCCCAGACACAAGGACCTGGCTTCTTAGGAGGGTGTGCCACAGGCAGGCAGGAGTCGCGAGTCCTGTGCACAGGTGCTGGCCCTCACCCCCAGCCACGGCCGACTTACCAGCTTCTGCACCAGGAAGAAATCTTTCTTGTAGATGGCGATGCCTTTGTTGAACAGCTTCCTTTCAGCCATTTTCCACTGGTCAGAGCCTGCGGGGCCAAGGAGGAGCCAGGGCATGAGGTGGGGAGGCCCTCGAGCCGGGACATTCTGACCGGCTACAGGCGCGGGGCATCCCCGCAGGTCTCCGCGGTGGCCAGTGCTGACTCCTGCCTCTCCTTGCTTGTGAGGTGGGAACTAGGATTTAGACACCCCCACTCCCTCCAGGAGTGGTGGGGACAGAATGGCAGCAAAGGTGAAGTCCCTGGTCCTCTCTGGCACAGACAACATGTGGCGATAGCAGGGATCAGGGAGAGTGGCTTCGAGAATGATGCGCTCTGGCCACAGTCACTCTTGAAGTATAAGGTCCAGAAAGAGCCATGTGCGCTGAGGACCAGCTGAGCTCCGGGTACCTGAGGCCAGTGTGGGCTCCTGCTCACACGCCTGCGCCCCAGGCTGCTTGCCCAGCTGGGGTCCCACCAGCCCACCTCTCCTGCTCCCTCCCCTGTAGGGCACAGGAGTCCCCTGGAGAGCCACCCACTGTGGTGCCAGTTCCTGCACCTGGCTCTTGCAGACCCTTCCATTCCCTGCCCTCACCCAGGGCTGTGATTCAGCACGAGGCAGGGCCTTTGATCCTAGAGACCCCAGGAAACTTGGGGCACAGGCCCACGCACCCAGGCTCACCTGTGTAGTGATAAGTTGCCAGTGGGTGGCTGAGGGGCCTCAGGGGCTTCTTCAATAGTAGCTTATTCAGAGTCTCCTGGAGGAAAATGGGAGAAGACAGGGCCATATGCTGAGGTGCAGGCCCAGGCACCATGCAGAAGCCTCCTCGGAGTCCCAGAGCGGAACTGCTGAGGGGCCAGAGGTCTGGGAGGATGGGTGACTCATGGCAGGCAGGCAGGCAGGCAGGCAGCTCAGCAGCCGGGGCCTCGTAAGGGAAATGTGGCCCCCGAGGCAGGCTGCATAACGGAAGGCCCTCGGGAACAGTCCTGTCTCACAGGGGACCTCGCTGACAGCGATTAAGGGATTGGAAGGACGGGAGGGCGGATGGTGGAACTCGGGTTCCTTCTGTTGGGCGGAGCAGCTCCCATCCCTGCCTGCCTGGGTCAGGCCCTCCTGTGCGCCTCAGCTGTGCCGGCTTCCGGGGGGGGGGGGGGGGGGGGGGGGGGGGGCGGGGGCGGCGGCTCCCTATGCCAGCAAGGCTCTTACCAGGATGTCTCCCTGGGACTCATGCAGGCAGTGCAGGGCCAGCTCCTGGTTAGTGCCGGCGCCAGGGAAGATGCTGGAGCAGGCAGCCGTCAGCAGGTCCTCCACTGGACTCACAGAAGCGTGGGTGGCAGGAGGGGAATTACATTCAGGGCTGGTGCCGCAGGTGCCCCCTGGCCACCCGGCCTGCCCACCCCGGCCGCCGCTCACCTTGCCGCTGCTTCTCCCGGCTGCCCTCGAGGCTCTCCCAGGGCTGCCACACCAGATCAGCCTTGTGGGGGTCTGCAGCTGCCAGGGCGCGGTCCTTCACCAAGGGGATTTCCGCTTGGAAGCGGGTGCCCACGTTGATGCGTCTGCAGTGGTGGGAGGGGCAAGGGGGTGAGGCCTCACTTCATGGGCACGGTGACCCCAACTTTCGCAGGGGAGGGAGGGGGCCGGACTAAGAGGAGCAACTGGCAGAAGCTGGGTGCAGGGAATGGCTTCTGGGAGACTTGAGGATGGCCTGGCACCTGGAGCCCCCAAAGGCTGGTAAAGGGAGAAGCTGCTCTGTGTGGGCAGCGGACAGTCTCTTGGACCCTGTCCAGCTCCCCTCGGAGACAAATCTGAGCAGAGCCGCTCCTTTGCTTTCCCCGCAACGTCCATGTAGGCCAGGAAGGACTGCAGAAGGGCTCCTGGGACCTCTTCCCGCTCCCGAGCCCAGCTGCATGCCCAGGGCTACCCTCCCGCCAGCCCCAGTCAGGCAGCACTCACGGCTCGATGCTCACGGGGGTGGCATCTCCCATCACAGAGAGGACAGGCGGGGTGACTTCGGCGCTGTCTATGGGACAGAGTGGGCTGGTGAGCGGCCTCATCCGCCTTTCAGCAAAGTAGCCCCTCCCTGGGTGGCTGCAAGCCATGCACGAGTCACAGCCGTGACCCACAGGGAGCGCTCAGAGGCCAGGCACTTGAGCACTGGCTCTGCAGCCTGCTGCAACGACTCGGGCCTTTGACTAAATAAATATGTGGGCGCCTCAGTTTTCACACCTGCAAAAGGGACTCTTTCTGTCTCCTTAACACGAGAGGCATGAAATAAAGCAGAGCTGGGCACTCGGGAAACGCCAGGCAGGCGGAGGTAGTGGTGCACACTTATAATCCCAGCGCTGAGGAGGCTGAGGCAGGAGGATCCTGGAGAGTTCAAGGCTAGCCTAAGAGACCCTGTCTCGAAAACAAGCAAAAATCCCCAGCAGCTGGCGATCTGCAGGGCTCACTCCCTGCTCCCAGAAGGTGCCTCACCACACAACATAAAACCGCCGCTTTCTAGTTAAGAGGCTGAAACTTCGGACACACAAAGGAAGTGCCTGATAACTATCATCTCACTTCCTCTCTGGATTTTCTACCTCAGTTTCTTCCAAGCTAATCTTCTGATAGGCCGCACATTACGCCACTTCCTCACTTAAAAAAAAAAAAAAAAAAAAAAGAAAATCACCTGTGCCAACAGCTGTCTGCAACGTGGGATAAACACCCGCACACCTCCTCCGGGGCACCCGCATTTCCACCTCCCCAGCCCAGGCCAGGAGGCTCCTCTCTCTGTGCTCCTGCGCAGTCCCACTGCGCTTCGCCCTGAGGGCCCAGCCGCCCCTCCCTCCCCAGGCCCACTCCGTTCAGGCCCCACCCCTCCTCCCAGGCTGTCCTCACCCAGCCCGCCCTCTGCAGGCCTGCAGCTCAGTGTCACCTTCACTCTAGGGCTGCTGGTCCCACCTCGCTGGCTTCTGCGTCAACTTCCTACTGACTGACTGTACTGAGCTTTTTCTAGAACAGAGCATGGGGCTCCACCCATTATTGGGGTCCCAGGTCAAGGCTCTGCTCCCAAATGCTCCTTAGGGAGTGGTGCTCAGCCAGGCCGATCTCTTCCTCTCGGCGGTGACCACCTGCGGAGCCAGCGAGGGCTTCCCAGGGAGCCCCCGGCAGGCACGGTAGGGCAAGCCTCTTCCCACCTACAGGCAGCAGGGGGCACCCGAGGGCCGTACTAGGGTGAAATTGTTCCAGCCGCTGCGGGCTGTCACACGAGAGCCTTTCCACCACTCCAAGAGCTAGGACTGGGGGCTGGGGAGATAGCTCAGTGGCACAAGTGCCTGCCTGGCAAGTGCAAGGTCATGAGTTTGAACCCCGGTCCCGCAAAAAAAAAAAAAGAGCTAGGATTCCCACATCCCTATGACCTCTAGGTGAAATGGGTAGCGCCCTTCAGCAATACACCCACCAGACCAGCCACACTTTTCCAACACTGCTCTTGTCCAAAAGCACTGACCAAGAGGCCCAGGAGACCAGCCTGCCCGAGTCCTCACCACACCCCAGCGAGGTCAAACCACGTGCAGCTGCTATTTGTGCAGCCCCCAACAGCAGAACCTTGGCGCTTTCACCATCAACTAGGACTACGGATCCCCTTTTTAATCCTGAAGAGACCAAGGCCCAGGGAATTCAACGACCTGTGCACGAGGATGTGACAGCAAATGGCAGGACAGGAACCCGAGCTCGACCCCTCACCTCCGCCCCCCCCCTGTTCTTGTGACAGAAGGGCCCGTCCTCCCATTCCCAACACCCCCCAGGTCACCCCCCACCCCGTGCCCCTATCCCATGGCCCAGCTGCTAAGGCCACCAGGCAGGGCGGCGGAGGCGTCACTCACTGGAGCGAAGCAGGGTGCGGTGCGCGCTCTTTGGCGTGATGGGCGGAGGCGCGGGGACGCTGCTGGTGGAGATGATGGCATTGAAGTAGAGACCGGAGCCTTCCCGCACGGGGCTCAGGATGGGGGGCGGCGTGTAGGGGGGCAGCTCGAAGCTGCGCTCGGAGGGGTGGTCGGCCAGGCGCACAGGAGAGCGCAGGTGGCTCTGGTACGGCGTGATGTTGGAGTACACGGCGGGGGCGATGAACGTGCCCGCCTTGGTGGGGATGATCAGCGGCTCGGGCCGCGGCCGCTGCTTCGGCTTCCGCACGGAAGGCTCCCCCTCCAACCTGACGTGCAGGTCCTCGGCCTGGAGGAGGGGACAGATCAAGGCTGGCTCAGCCTTGGGAGAGGAAGCTGGTCCCCCGCACCCACCCTCGTGCCCGGCCCGACTGGAGAGCAGATGCAAAGCCCTTCGCACTCCTAGCAGGCTGAGCTCAACAAATCCTTTTCAGAAAGCTCCAGACTAAGTATTCCAGGCTTGGTGGCTTATGGGAGAAGAGGTCTCCGCTCTCTCTTCTTTCCCTTTTACCTTAAAAAAAAAAAGGGGCCCATAAAAAAGGTAGAAAGCATGCATGGCTCGGGGCTTGCCCCCAGGCTGTTCCCTCACTAGGCTGCACCTGGCCAGGGGCACCGAGATCACAAAATGGAGCAGAACTCCAGCGCAGGACTTCTGCTCTCCGAAAGCTAGATCCGCCAGCCCCCAACTTCTCCCGCACCCACACCTGCTGTACACCGCCAGGAACAGAACCAGGAGGTCGAGAGAAGGCGGCCTCTCCTGGCTCTGCCAGCCCTGGTATAGCCCTCCAGGTGAGCAGCGCACAGGTCCTCCTGGCTGCAGAGTACCACAGGCAAGGCTGGCCACTGTGCCTGGGGACAACGTGGGGCCACTGCCTGCTGAGGCTCCAGCCCCCAAACACCTCCTATGGAAGGCCCAGACTAGGTAGGACCTTAGCCCCTGCGCACCCTCTTACACATCAGGATGAAATGAGATGTTTCATTCCTTTGCCTGTGAAAAACAGTAAGGATTACACAAAAAAGAAAAGACAGCAGGGCTCAAGCAGCTCGCCCTTGCTAGACAAGAGGCTCGGGAGGATAATCTAAGGCAGCTCTCACTGACTGCAGCTTGTCATAAGACGTTACATTATTCTGGATACCTGACTTACTCATTTGCTTGTTTATTTTTATTTTTTTTAATTTTTATTTATTTATTTATTTATTTTTTTTGCAGTACCTGGGATTGAACTCAAGACCTTGCACTTGCCAGGCAGGTGGTTATGCTGCTGAGCTATTTCTCCAGCCTGCTGACAGTTTTTTGCGTATGATAATGGTAATGAGATGATGTTAAAAAGAAAAAGAAACAAAGAGATCATGTATGTATGTATCTTATCTTATTCAGATAAAAACTGAAGTGTTTATGAAGGGAGTGATACGGTGTTTGGCTTGTGCCTCAGAATAACCCAGGAGTGGGAAAGGAAGAGGCCCAGGTGCAACGCGACGGGCTGTGCTGGGATGACAGCTGGGTGACACTGGGCCACTCTGCTTTACGAATGATTGAAGATGGCTATGATACAAAGAAAAATAACTTTAGAAATAACAGCACCATCCCCCAAAAGCCTAGTAAAAACCCTCACGGACAGGGATGCAGGAGCCGCAAATCCAGAGCTAGCCCGTCCACGACCTGTGACAGGGCTGCAGGTCAGTGCTCAGGTCTGCAGGGGTGGTGGTGGTGTCTGCGCTGAGGCTCAGGCCCAGGGCCTCCCATGCGCTAGGCCACTGCTCTACCCCTGAGCTACTCTCCCTGCCAGAGCAAAGGTTTGAGCACAGCGTACAGCCCAAGTTTCAGCCACTCCACTTACAGCCCCCATCACAAACCCGGACAGTTCAGCCCCCCGGGGACAAGTTACTGATATTAAAGGAAGGGAAACTTCATCAGTTTGGGGCTGAGAGGGGCTGCCTCTGGAACGTGATTAGGTTTATGGAAGCTCACGGGAGCGGAGCAGCCATAGCTGGATCCTGGTGGCTTTCTGAGAGGGACACGTGGACATCACCTGTGATCCCTGTTATCCTGTCGTGCTCTGCAAGAAGGCTACCGCTGGTACGGAGCCTGGGCTTTGCCCCTCCAGAACCAAATAAGCACCTTTTCTACATATGTCAGCCTGCCCCCTTTACTTGGCAGTCATAATAAGACAACAGGCTCAGAAGGAGTCTCTAACCCTTCCTGGACCTTTTCCTCACCTGTGCAATGGTGGGGCCTCGCCGTGCAGCTGCTCAGGTTCCTTCCTGCCACCCCCAGGAGAGGCTGCCCAGCCTCCAGCCTCTACCACAAGCCTTTCCCAAGCCCAGAACATGATTCCAGAGAGGCGATTCTCTCACAGTAATGGAGCCCCTCCTCCCGTTACAGAGGTGAGGCACGCAGGCCAACGCTCCACCCGAGAACTAGAAAATCTGAACTCAACATACAAATCACCCTCCCAAAGGTAACAAAGAGTACGCAGGCTGGCCATGGGGGGGGGGCAGGGAGGGGGTGAGAAAGGAGGCAAGCAAGCTGGGAGGTGAGCCCATCCCTGGGGCTGCCTCTTCCCTAGAGGAGGACGCCATTACTGGCACAGACCACCAACAGGCTAAGAAACTGGGCAGAGCTTTCTACAAATTCAAGGAGTGAACACAAGAAAGGCTGCAGGTTAGGGCTCATCAAAGAGAGTCTGGCAGACGCCTGGGCTTTGGCCTAGGCCCTCAGAGCCTATGTTTCAGAATAAAGGGGCAGGAGAAGTGCCTAGACTCAGGTAGAGCAAGGCCCCATACCAAGTCACATTTCTAGATTCAAGTCATCTCATTTCTAGAACAAGATATCATAGAAAGCTTGTCATGTTACCTAAGGTGGGGAGATATTTAATGAACAATACTGGATGAGGAAAATATACCTACATTTTGTAGAAAAGTACTGCAGTTCACTTTGCGGGGTATGCAGTACTAGGATCACGGGCAAAGCAGCAGCACCGAGCAGACCTTGCTGGGGCCGGAGCAGAGTGCTTGGGACCAGCGCCCACCAAGTCCCAGCCCGGCTCTGGGGAATGACTCAATCGAGATGCGGAGAGGGTCTTGGGGGACCCGACCTGAGTCTCACGCCCCCACCATTCAACAACTTTCCACACACCACACCTGAGCATGAGGCCGCTGACCGTGGGAGAGTAACGCCAGTCTCACAGAGAGAGTTAGTTCTGGAAAGAGCAGGCAGTTACAGAAGAGCCAGCCTGCCTCTGAATCCCTCTCACTTCCTGTCTTGCTACTCCATAGCGCTCTCTTGCTCTCTCTCTCTCTCATGTGCTCCAACCATGACTACCTCTGTGATGCAGCCTAAGGGCCCCTCACCAGAGGCTGACCAGAGGGACCACCCAACCTTAGACTTTCAGCTTCCAACACCATGAGCTCAACAAATATCCAGCTTCAGGCACTTCATTATAGTAATGGAAAATGGATGGACATACTTGACTTTCAGTAAAAAATAACAATACCCAAGAATGCAACATGAGATGTTTTTTTTAAGATTTTATTTTATTTTCTTGTTTCCGAACTTTTGTTTTTTTAATTTATTTTTATGGCCGGCTCAGCCCGCCCCGAGGGCAGGGCTGGCGCAGCATGTGGTGCCGGGATGGAAACTGAGGGCCCTGAAGCCGCCCAAACTTTCCCAAGCAGGCACTTTAGACCACTGAGCCATCCGGCCGGGCCCAAGATGAGATTTACAATTAAAAAAAAAAAAGAAAAAAGAAACCCAAACAGGTAACTTAAACAGACTGATCTTGATGGCACCATCTGACACAAACTTTAAGAAAATAATAATTTATGTAGTGAAATACGAGGCAGGTTTGAGGATTTCATCAAAGAATTAAAAACTTTAAAACTGAACCAAATAGAAATCTGTAATTAAGAAGATACAATAACTAAAAATAAGAACTCAGGACTGGGGAGATAGCTCAGTAGAATAAGCGCCTGAATACCCAGTTCTGCAAAAAAAAAAAAAAACGAACTCAATGCAGTTTTGACAATGCAGTAAACATAGCTTACGAGAAAGCCAGTGAACTAAAAGATGAGACTGAGAGGACAGAACCATGGGAAACTCTGTGCCACATGCAAAAGGGGACAGGATATAAAAGCCTCACAGACACAACACTGGAATTTCACAGAGAAGAAGAAACAGAAAAGAAATTTTCAAAAAGCACTGTAAGCTTCAAATAGGTTAAAAATATACTTAGGGACAACAGCAAAATTGCTGAAAATCAAAGACATTTTTTTTTTTAACCAAACAAGCAATGCGCACAAAAATCTTAAAAAAAACAAGGACACCTTATATTTAAACAGCAACAACCGGGCATGGTGGTGCACACCTGTAATCCCAGCACTCGGGAGGCTGAGGCAGGAGGATCGGTGTGAGTTCGAGACCAGCCTGGGCTACAAAAGTGAGCTCAAGGCCAGCCTCAACTGCATAGTGAGACCCTGTCTCAATAAATAAATAAATAAATAAATAAACAAACAAACAAACAGCAACATAGCTTTCAGTAACTTTTAACACTGTAAGAAGACAACAGAGTGACATCTTTCAAGGGCCAAGAAGAGGGTAAAATTACAAATCTAGGATTCACCGCTTAGCAGCTACCCCTCAAAAATGATCAAACGAAAACACTTTCAATTAATCAAAGATAAGTAAGATCCATCAATTTTTTTTTTAGGGAAGGATCTACAGGATGTTCAGGGTCTCACTACTAGATCGGGACTGTCGTGATCCACCTGTTTACAGCCTCCCTCCCAAGAGCTGGGATTACAGGCAGGTGCCACCACGCCCAGTCTCATTCGCTATCTCAGCATGGCAGCCCAGGGTCAGCGCCAGCACGGGTCCCTGCACCAGCTTGTAGGCGCTTATTCTGAAGATCCATCATTAAGAGTGAAACTAGGCCTATTAACGGACGCTGTCAAGCAGCACACAGGCGATCCAAGCACAGAGAAGAAACAAACAACAAAAGCAAACATTGGGGTAAGCCTAAATTAAACAACAAACAAAATAAGAATGTCATAATCTCCTATTGATGTTAAATGGAAATGCTTTTCAATAATCCTACAAGTCAAACATGAGTGGAAAACAGCCTTGTAAGAACTCTGTATTATCTAGGAAGAGGTCACAGATACTGGCTTATCTGCAACTCCAGTGAGTCCAGGATGATGTCTGCGATCTCTTCGGCCTTCTCAACCAGGGAACCAAGCCCCAAATCCTCACTTTTTTTGTGTGTAGAAGCTCACTTTTTCGTTATGCACCCACACAGTACGTAGCCACAGAAGAAGCGAGAAAATGGTCACTGAGATCCTTTTCTGTAGGACTGGGTTCTTCCTATAGGTTAGGGAACGCCTCAGTGACCACTAAAGAGAAATATGTGTGTATATATAAACAAGTCAACAAGTGGAGAAATGGAGCACCAGCGGGAGGGGGGAATGGGCGGCGCCTAGGTAAGCAGGACGGGATAAACAGAAAGCTAACGGCCCAGGGCGGATCTGTATCAGTAACTCAGCAGTGGGATCTTTAAATGTAGAATTCACAGAAGCAGAAAGTAGAATGGTGGCTTCCAAGGCCTGGCGCTTGGAGCCCAGGCTGGGAAGCTGTTGGCCAAAGGAAACAGAATTTTATTTTTAAATTTTTTTAAAACTCTAGTAGCTGGGCGTGGTGGCGCACACCTGTAATCCCAGCACTCCGGAGGCTGAGGCAGGAGGATTGGTGCGAGTTCGAGACCAGCCTAGGCTACAAAAGTGAGCTCAGGACCAGTCTCAACTGCATAGTGAGACCTTGCCTCAAAAAGACAAAAAAAAAAAAAAAAAGGAAAGCTATTTGTTTATTTATTTAGTGCAGGGTCTCACTCGCAGCTCAGACCCATGCAGTGATCCTCCTGTTTTCAGTCTTCCCAGTGCTGGGATTATAGGTGTGCATTATCATGCCTGGTTTTAGTGGCCAGCTTGGTGTGGGACTGGTGTAGCATGTGGTGCTGGGGATCTGACCTTGACCCTTGTACTTACCAGGCAGGCACTTAGGCCACTGAGCTATCTCCCTGGCCCAAAACATAATTTTATTTTATTTTTAAATGTAATTCTATTTATTTATTTATTGTGGGACCAGGGTTCAAACTCATGACCTTGCACTTGCCAGGCAGGCACCTGTGTCACGGAGCTATCTCCCCAGCCCCTTCTGTTATTTATTTCTACAGCTATTTCATCTATTTATTTATTTATTTATTTTTTTTAGATGCAGTTAGGACAGGGCCTACAGGGTCTAACTATGTACACAGACCGGACTCACAGTGATGCCTTCCCATCCCTGGGATTACAGGTACGTGCCAGCTTGGCATAGGGCTGGTGTAGCACGTGGTACAGGGATCCGACCCTGGTCCTTTGTGCTTAGCAGGCAGGCACTTAGACTGCTAAGCTATCTCCTTGGCCCAAAACGTAATTTTAGTTAGGAGGAATAAATTCAGTAAGACTAGTGTACAACACAGTAATTTTCATGAGTAACAGTGTACTATATGCTTAGAAATGGGTAAAAGCAAACTTAAAATGCTCTCACCCCATAAAAAAGACAGAGCTGGGCCATGGTGGAACACGCCTATAACCCTAGCACTTGAGATGCTGAGTCACGAGGACCAGTGCGAGTTTGAGACCAGCCTGGGCTACAAAAGTGAGCTCAAGGCCAGACTGAACTGCATAGCGAGACCCTGTCTCAAAAAGACAAAAAAAAAAAAAAAAAAACACGGCACGTGCTTGTCAGCTCAGCACCCTAGGAAGTTCAGAAAAGAGAACTAAAGTTCAAGTCCAACCTGGAGAGCTCAGTGACTTAAAAAAACCCTGTCTCAAACTTTTAAAACAATAACAACAAAATGTAAGGGCTATAGCTCAGTCAAAGGCCCTAAAATCCTAGTTTTAGGGGGAAACCGCCTCTGAGCAAATGAATACGTTAATTAGCTTGATTCAGCCACTCACGGTATTTAGCCTGTATCAAAAACATCACTTGGTATGCCTCATATATAATTTTGCTCAGTAAACACATAGAAAAGTATAAATTGTATTGACCTTTTAACTGAAATACTTTTCAAGTGGTATATAGTTGGGGGTTAACAACCCCCTTGCTACACTTTCACAAGGGGGTTGTTAACCCCCAACTATATACCACTTGAAAAGTATTTCTTAAGTATTTCTTAAGTGAAGAATACAGAAAAAAGGGCCTGGCAGGATGGGTCAGTGGTCTAAAGCGCCTGCTTGGGAAAGCTTAGGCAGCTGCAGGGACCACAGTTCAATCCCTGGCACCACATGCTGCACCAGCCCTGCCCTCAGGGCAGGCTGAGCTGGCCATAAAAATAAATGAACAAAGAATACAGAAAAAAATGAAAGCAAAAGGACTGAAGAGAGGCGCCACTCGTGCGGGCACTAGGTGAAAGGAAGTATCCGAGAAAGAAGACCCTGAAGGTAGCAGGATTGAAGATAATGCTTTCATAAGGATACAGTGTCTATTCTAAATGAACACCTAATATTATTGCCACAAAACCATGGTAGTAGTAAAAGAGACGCTGCAAACCCTCAATACTGGTGGGGGCTTCCAGGTATATGTCCCAGTCCTGACAGAACAGGCCAACGTCTCTGTATCCCAGGGCAACCCATCAATACGGTGCCCCAGACCACCTAGAAACCAGTCATAATTTGCTGCATTTTCTCAGATGGTTTTAATTTTGAGTATGAACCTGATTCATCCGGGAGTTTGGTTTAGAAAATAAAAATATTATCACCAAAGGTTCCCAGAAACCCGTCGACACTATCCTGTTTTCTGCTTCCTTAGGGCTCTAGGCCCCTGGAGTACATCCACCCTGGAGGGGTTTGGGGAAGGAGCCTCTCACCTGAGCTGGACCATCTGTCCCTGGGATTCGGTTGGACCGCCTGCGGGTGACAATGACTGAAGGCTTGTGCTCAGTGGGGTGCTGCTCCAGAACCTTCCCGTCTTCATCCACACCTCCAAGTTGGGCCACCTCCGTCGGGTCCACAGCCCGAACAGGCACGGACACGGGGATGATGAGGGGCACCAGCCCAGGGTCTTCTCGCGCCCGCTTGGCAGCCAGGGATGGCTCAGAAAACTCCACGCCGCACTTGGCAGCTGAGGTCAACACACTCTTCCGCTTCTCCTCGGAGCAGTGGGCATCCTGGAGTCAAGGTGTTTGAGGGACAGACAGATTTAGAAGCCAAGTCCTGATGTGCCGAACTATTTAATCCAGGGACTCGGTACCCACAGCGGACCCCACTTCTGTCGACCTGGCCCTACTCTGGCCACTCTCCTACCATCACCCAAATACTCTCTAACCTCTCTTCCACCAGCTCCTCCAGCCTGGAGCAACAGGGTCCCCAGAAATCCACATCAGGCCACAAGAGGCTCCCAGATGTTTCATTTGGTCTGCAGAGTGTGGGGCATGACATAGCACCCAATTCTTCTTGTTTTTTTTTTTTGTGGGACCAGGGTTCGAACTCACGACCTTGCACTTGCCCAGCAGGCACTTGTGCCTCGGAGCTATCTCCCCAGCCCCTTCTTTTTCTTTTTTTTTTTTTAATCTCTGCAAAAACAAGTTAGCAAGGGAGCTGGAGCAAGTCTTGCATCCATCTCTCCATGGGTACTGAGCAAGGGTGGAGCCCGGTGTCCTTAGACACAGGACAAACTCTGATCCTTCCACACAGCAGCCTGGCCCTAAGGGCACTGGCAGGGAGATTTTCAGATGGCAGACAGTGGCTCTGGGGCCAGCTCCTCTTGTTAGAAGGCAGGAGCCCATGCCAGAACCGTCCTCAGGGAGTTTGATAATAAAGTATTTGTGAGCAGGTATGAAAACCTCTAAGCACGACACCAGGCACTTGTCTGTGTATTCTCCCTATCACTATTGAATTTCTTAAACGCAAACTTCACTGCAGTGTGATTTACGTACACTCAACGGACCTACTTTAAGTCATTTTTTAAAAAATTTTATTTATTTATTTTCTTATTTCAGAACTTTTGTTTGTTTATTTTTATGGCCAGCTCAGCCTGCCCTGAGGGCAGGGCTGGCGCAGCATGTGGTGCCGGGGATCAAACCATGGTCCCTGCAGCCGCCTGCAGGTGCTTTAGACCACTGAGCCATCCTGCCAGGCCCCCCTACTTGAAGTCTGAGCCCAACTATTCTGACAACTACCACCGGTGTATCCCCCCAGCCCCGCCCTATGCCTGTCTTTTAGCATCCTGGATCCCGCCTTTCCTTCTTGCTCCGTACTCAGTCCTCAGGTCACCACACTGTTCTACCTGCCAGTACTATGTGCGTTTATAAACCTGGGCTTTCCGTCAGGTACAGATGCCTCAGAGCCCAGGGGTACCCCACAGCAGGGGTCCCCCTGTGCCCCACGCCAGCCAGGTCTAGACGCTCTTCTCACCTTGGTGCTCTGCAGTGAGGCCAGCTCCACTGCCTTCTGAGCCAGGGTCAGCAAATTGGCCTCCTGGGACGCCCGGCGCCTCCGTCTTGTGCTCTGGATCACCCCCCCTCGTAGCACTTGCCCACATTCGCCCGTGGCCCCTGCCCTCAGGCCCTCCTCGCTGCCCATGGCCGCAGCCTCCCGTTCCCCCCGACCGTTGGGTGCCAGTCTCTCCCCGTCGGCCAGCAGCTGCGACTCCCGCAGTTCCATTGGGAATCCCAGAGCTTCAGGATGGGGCTGCCCTAGGGAGCCGGGAGGCGGCGGCTGCAGAGGCCAGTGGTGAAGAAACAAATTGCCGGTGGGCTCCTGCCCAGGCTGGGCGCCGACCCCATCCAGGGCGGTGGGAGGCAGGATCCCCTCCTTAGAGAGGCGGCGGGAGCGGCGGGGAAAGACCATCTGGGGCTGAGGTAGCACAGGCTGCGGGGCTGCCTCCTGCAGGAGGGCCTTGCGCAGTTCTGGGTTCATATCTGCGTTGTGGGGGAAGGGGTACGGGGCCATGCTGTGGTGGGCCAGGTGGGGCTGCCCCAGGGGCCCCGAGGAAGGCAGGCCGAAGTCCTGGGGCGGCTGCGAAGGCGGCTGCTGCATGGGGTAGTAGTTGTCAAAGAGCTGCATCTGGGGCAGAGAGGCCTGCGGCTGCTGGGCCTGCGGCTGCGGCTTCTGCGCCGGGAAGGCAGCGGCAGGGTTGGGGGGCGGCGGGCCCTGCCGGAAGACCTGCCGGTTCACCTGGTGGCCGAAGGCCAGCTGGAAGGGCTGCAGGGGCAGTGTCTGGTTGGGGGGCTTCTTGGCTGCGTGGAAAGAATTCAGGGGCACCTGAGGCTGCCCGCCCTCCAGCGGCACTTTCTGCGCCATCATAGGCCGCGCTGCATTTCCGTAGCGGTCCAGCTGGGCGGCCCCGGCTTTGTCTCGCTTCAGCCCCTCGGGGTGGTTATAGTAGGCAGAGGCCCCCACGCTGGGATGAGGGCTCCCCTTGGGTCCGCTGTAGAGGGACAGATGATTCCACGCGGCAGGAGGTGGCGGCTGGCCAGGCTGCTGCTGCCAGCTGCTGTCACTGCCGCCTGCTCCCCGGTCTGGGCCCCGCCCTGGAGCCATCACGGAGTTGGGCCACTTGACAGAGCCCACTTGCTGTGACAACATAGCTGCTGGGGCCCGCTCGGGCCCATACACGACGGAGTTGAGCAGGGCCAGGCTGCTGGGAGGCGGCAGTTCGGCGGGCTGAGAGGTGGAGGCGGCGCCCGGTCCCTCGAGGCCACCGCCGTACTGCTCCTCCTTCACGCGGACCGGGGGCGGCGGCGGCAGCTCTTTGGGTGCCGGCTCCTGCTCCACGAAGAGGCAGCGCTTGCGCTTGTTCTGGGCCTTGGGCTGGGCCTGCAGGTTCATGGTGTGGCCAACGGAGCCGCAGCAGTGACAGCGAGCTCAGCGCGGGCCCATCCCCTGGGCAGAGGCCCTGGTGGACGCTGGTCCTGGCACAGACGTGAGTGGGGTCGGCCTTGGACAGAGACCTGCTCCTCCTCGCGCTTCCACAAGGGCTGGGGTGCTGCTACTCTTCCCAGCTCATGGTGCTCTACCAGGTCCTGGAGGCTGCAGAGGGCAGAGAAGGATAGTGTTAGCTCCGGTGCCCAGGGCCTCCTGGTCCCTCAGAGGCACTGGTGACAGAACAGCCAGGACCCACAGGGGAGCTGTAAGGAAGGCAGCAGACTCCGTAGCCTCCCTTGAGATCCCATTCGTCCCACCACTTCCTAGTCAGGTTCCAGAGCAGCCGCATTCCATTGTGTAATCCGTACACTGCACAAAGTCATGGGGGAGGGGGAGGATGGGGCTGCAGTCCAGCCCAAGGCCCTAAGGGCAAGCGCTGCCTCGGGCTCTGTGGTCCCCCTTCACCCGGGCAGGGCCTGCTGGGTGGTCAGGCTGGGTACTCCTTGCACATCTGGCACCAGGACCCAGACAGCGCCTCCTCCTGAGGTTCCCAGTCCATCCCAGACACAGGAAGTGGGACGGACAGAGTTCATTCCCAGCAGCACTAGCCTCTGTACAGCCCAGCCGGGCCTTCTAAGAGCACAAGGCCCTGGGCCAGGACCACAGAGGCCCGTAGGTGAGGCCCCACCCCTGGGAAGAGCGGGTGGGTGGGGCTCGGGCTACCTCAGTCTTTCTCAACCAGCACAGAACCTGTTTTGCAGCCCAGGCTGGCTAGAGGCCCAGTAGCAGGCCAGCCGCTGCAGATGCTCCCACCCCAAATGCTAGAGACCCCAGCACTGCAAGCATATTATCTAACTTCAGCACGAAGGGTAAAGAGTGCTAGAACTTAGGTCCGGAAGGTTCCTCCATGGTGCTCACAGGTTTTTATTATTTTTTTATTTATTTTTGTCTTTTTGAGACAGGGTCTCGCTATGCAGCTCAGGCTCTGATCTTCCTGCCTCAGCCTCCCAAGTGCTGGAATTACAGGAGAGTGCCACCACGCCTGGCTTCTCACAGTTCTTATTGGAGGGATCTGCTAGGAATGGAACCCAAGGCCTCAGAAAAGCCTAGCAATGCTCTGGGACCCAGCCATGCCCCAGATCCCTCTAACTTAATTTTTTTTTTTAAGAGCTGCTCTACTGATCCAGCTTCAGAACAGAACCTAGGCCTTTATTTTACAACTGACTTAGCTGCTCGCATGTACTTTTATGACTTTTTTCTTTCCTCAGAAAGGTTTTTGTTTGTTTTGCACTGAGAGTTGAACTCGGACGGCACACCTGCAAGGCTGGCCCTGCACCACTGAGTAAATCCCCAACCCCGGTTCTGAGTTTGGTTTTTTCCCTCCCTGGGAATGTGGGGAGAATGGGAGAATGGGTTACCTGGGAAAGTAACCCAAAGAAATATTCTGGTCCTGGGTCATTAGGCCTGGAAGGGGACCGCTGGATGGCAGCACAGGCTGCTGTGGAGGGCAAATCTGCAGGTCCAGGTGACCTTAGTCCCTGGGCACTCCAGGTCACTGTGTGCAGGAAGCCAGCAGAGGGCAGGAGCTGGGTGGTGCAAAGCCTGCTGCACCGGGCACTGCCCGCCCTGGGGCCGGCCCGGCCCGGCGGCCCTATCGCTCCTCTGCACGTTTCCGCAGCTCAGCCCGGGCTCAGCTGAGTTCCCAGGCCTGCAGGCCTCCCCAGCGTGACTCATGGGAGGCCCCTCCTGATCTTTCACTTTCACCCAGCACCCAGGAGTAACTTCCTCCTCCGTTTCCTTCCTGCACTCCAGACCTGCGGTCCTTTTGTCTTTCATTTGTGGAAGTGGGGGGGGGGCAGTGTCCAGCAGAACATTCAACCGGAGGGGACTGATTTGGGGAAGAAGGCAGAGCTGGGGATCAGAGAAACAACCCATTCGTTCGGCAAGCCCCTTTCTCTTGTTTTTAAATTCTCTTTCCCTGACAGCCAGCCCAACTTTTAAGCCACCAGGTGGGAGGGCCTGGTTCTGCCTTGGCAGGAGGCACAAGTCCTTTGAACCAGAAGTCTGTAGAAGCAAGGCACAGATGGCCGGGAGCCCAGGGCCTGCATCCTCCAGGGCCCCCCTGCAAGCACTGAGGCGCTCACTCACAGGTACCAGGCCTGCCTGGTCACAGTCCTGTCACCTTGGGTGCCACAACATGGGATTGGCCACTGAAGCAAGGGAGGTACACAACCACGAATAGGGGCTGGAGGCTGGTGCAGGCCCGGAGGGGCTGGGCTCACACCGCTGCGTGTCACGAGGCCACCATTCAGGACACCTCAGCAGTTTCTGCAACTCAGAGCAAATCAGGGGGCCTGGCTTGTCGGAGGCTGAGCCAGCCCAAAAGCTGCCCACTGCAGAGGCCTCCCTGTCACCGCCACTAACAAGCAGAGAGTACCAGGACGCACACACAAGGCCTTCCTGAGAAGGAAGGTCACCATCTGAGGGACGAGAAGAGTGGAAGGCGTGCAGGACCCTAGCAGAGAAGGGAGGGGACCATCCGAGCTGAGAGCCACGTAGCGGTAGCCAGGACAGCAGTGCGCCTGTGCTCTGCGCTCTTCTTTACTCCCAGACCACCACGAGGCCAGCGCTGCTCTTTTAACCTCCATCTGGCAGAGGGGCCAGGTAAACGCCATGGCCACTCACAGTGGAGGCCTCAGAACAAGGACTCCAGCTCCTATTCCCCGCCCCCAGCCACGCACGCCCACGCACGCCCTGCGCCCCAGGCCCTGCTCCGCGCACTTTCACAGCTCACTGCCCAAACGCAGTGAGACCCGGCTGCCAGGAAGCTTTGGCCACACCCCAGAGAGCCCAGCAGGCCCGTGAGGTCCAGCTGCAGAGTGCCAGATACCACACCTCCTCCACTCCCTGGGCCTGGGCTCTGCCACCCTGCAGCCCCGCCCCTGGCCCAGTTCTGGCTACTGGCCTGGGGGCCTTTCCAGCTGTCAGAGCCCACTGGTGCCTCCTAGCCTGCAACTTGGGGCACGACTGGGCCACTACTTCCTCACGTCGCCCCCCTCCCCCACCCCTGTCCCTCGGGCGGAAGGAAGTCAGGGCGGCCTTCCTCAGAGCGAGGAAGAGAAAGGAAGCCACCTTCTCCAAAGGCCACTGACCTGTGAATGGGGCCACATTCCAGAGGTGCGGGGAAGAGGAAGCTCAGAGAAGCCCCCCAGCAGGCTCGCCCGCCGGGATCATCGATTGGGCCTCTGACAACGGATGCCAGCATGCAGTAAAAGGAAACCCACAGCACGGTGGGCCCCACTCCTGCAGCCCATCCTGTTCCTCTGCCTGCCTGCCATGCTCGCTTCCGTTCTCCCTCCTCCTGGCTCCTCTCTGCTCCAACCAGTCCCTGCCCAGTGCCACA
Organism: Myocastor coypus; assembly: GCA_004027025.1. Taxonomy (NCBI): domain Eukaryota; kingdom Metazoa; phylum Chordata; class Mammalia; order Rodentia; family Myocastoridae; genus Myocastor; species Myocastor coypus. The sequence goes on from PVJA010006268.1 coordinate 48,087, forward strand.
GGCTGGGCTGAAGACAAGGCACGGAGTCCTCAGCAGCAGCTCAGGACTGTTGGGGCTTCCCAGAAAACAACTGGAGCGAGAAGCACTTTCTCTACAGAAGAAAGTAGTGCGAGCCAAGGACAGAAAGCCTCCCTGACCTCAAAAAATGGCTTCTGAGACTCAGGAGGGGAAGGTGCTGGACGGGAGGTCGGTTCTCTGTGCTCTGCTTATCCTGCTCCCAGGGGCAGTGGCTCCAACGCGTATCCGGCTGCATACCCAACACTGGCCGGTCAGGAAGAGTTCAGTGAGCCCCACCATGGAGAAGAGGCAAGACTGTGGCCACGAGGGCCTAGCCACGCCCCAGCCATGTGGGACCCTCTCTGTGCTCATCTGAGAAAAAGACGGCGGGAGCTGAGGTCACATGGGCCGGGGCAGGCACAGAACACCTGGCCCCTGCAGACTCATGCTCCTCTCTTAAACCTGGGCCACCAACTTAGCATCAGGCAGCAGGGAAGTCCAAGCTTATGGGTTTCCCCCGAAGGGCAATACAGACACCAACAGGGCTCTGAGCTCCAGGTGAATACCAAGAGCGCCATCTTGGGACGAAGTCGAAACTCCTCCCCTCACCCACGAATCCCTGTAAACTTGGCCTCCTGCCTCCTCCCCAGCATGTGCCACTCGAGCTGCATAGTTGGGGCCTGCCACAAAAGCTGTTCCTGCTTCATTCCCAAGGAACAGGATGGGCCAACTGTGAGGCCACCCCACCCCCTTCTCTGGCCAAGACCTCCTCTGCCTTTGGGGCTCAGACACCGCCTCCTCTGGGAAGCTCCCCCTGACCCTGAGGCTGAGGCAGGGAGTGCACTGGGAGCTCATCCTCGCCGCACCCCAGCCTCACATGCTGGGCGCACGAGTCCCAGTGCTGATTTCCTCACCAAGCAGAAGGTGTGCAGTGTGCAGACATGGACGCTTTGCCCACGGGTGCCTCAAGGATGCCCCCACAAGACGGCAAACAAGGTGAGTCAGAGCGAGCCCGGGCAGAGGCGCTCACTGCCAGGCGTGCAGCCTGGGCCCTGCCTGGTCCTGAGGCGAGCCTCCCGCCCAGAAGCAAGCAGACTTCTGGGAGGCTGAGGTGACATGCAAGGGCCGGGCCTCAGGACCACACCCCACTTCACAGCCCAGGCTCTACCTTTCCAACAGAGATGAGTACAAGCTTTTCTCCATGACTGGCCCCTGAGCCGCTATACCCAGGCCACCTGTAAAAGTGCCAGCATCCCAGCCCTGCCAGACCCGGGCCAAGAACCAGAGCCTGATGGTCTGTTTACCTCGTGCCCTGGCATGGCTGGGCTGGGACTCAACACCAAATAATCCCAGCCACTCAGGAGGCTGAGGTAGGAAGATCACAAGTTTGAGTCCAGTCTGGGCAACTTAACAAGTTCCTGTCTCATATTTTTCTTTTTTCTGTCTTTTTTTTTTTTTTTTTTTTTCTGTCTTTTTGAGACAGGGTCTCACTATGCAGTTGAGCCTGGCCTTGAGCTCACTTTTGTAGCCCAGGCTGGTCTCGAACTCACACCAATCCTCCTGCCTCAGCCTCCCGAGTGCTGGGATTACAGGTGTGCGCCACCATGCCTGGCTATGTCTCAAAATTTTAAAAAGAAGAAATAGAAGTCTGGGGATATAGCTAAGTGGCAGAGAGCTTTCCTAGGGAGAAAAGGATGTGGGAAGGAGAGAGGGTGGGGGAAGGGAGAGAGGGAGAGGAGAGGGAGGATAAAGGGGAAGGAAGGAACCAGGGAACCATGGACCATGGAACCACAGTCTGACTAGGACCCCAGGGAGTGTGACAAAGGGCCCAACTGCCCTCCCAGGCCTCATACTCCAAAGGGCTCTGGCTGTGGTCCACCAGGGTCTGGCCCTGGCCCCTCCAGCCTAGATAAATCTTCTTTCTCAATACAGAGTAGCTGTCTAAATGCCACCCCCTGCAGCTAGTTGTTCACCACTGGCCAAAGGACCCCACTGCTCCAAACCACTACACACACACACACACACACACACACACACACACACACACGCACGCACGCACGCACAGGAGCCCTACTCCCAAGGGACCTGCAGACCCATAAGAAGGCTCCCTCGGCAAAACACGGAGACCTGCTCCTCACGTGTGCCACTGCCCCTGGGACAGAGAGGGGGGCGGGAGGCCCAGGTCCTGTCCATTCCCAACCCACAGAGTCCCAGGATCGCCCTTTTCTGGACTGAAGCTCAGTGCTGAGGTGCACAGCAAAGGGGGAGGGGAGTGGAGGGAGGGTTCCTAGGGAGCAGGAAGTCCCGGGGTCTCAGCCTCCAGGCCTGGCCAGGGTTCAAGCTGGCTGTAGTTTGAGCTCTGACAGTAAAAATGCCAGCACTGGGAGCTTTGAAAGAGGTACATGAAAAAATAATAAATAAATAAATAAACAAATAAAATTAAAAGAGGTACGAGCCGGGTGTGGTGGCACACGCCTGTAATCCCAGCACTTGAGAGGCTGAGGCAGGAGGATCAGTGCAAGTTTGAGACCAGCCTGGGCTACAAAGTGAGCTCAAGGCCAGCCTGAACTGTACAGCAAGACCCTGTCTCAAAGACAAAGAAGAAAGAAAGAAAGAAAGAAAGAAAGAAAGAAGGAGGTACGTGAGGGGGAATCCTCCACCTTCCGAGACACTTGAGGCTCCGGGCACCCACTTTAGCTTAACTCTATTTATTGTGCTGGGAATGGAATCAAAGGTCTTATTCACGCCAGACAAGCACGCTACACCTAAGCCGCCGTCAGCCCCGGCAGCTACCTTTACTGTCCCCTCCCCAGCTGCCCTACAAATACCCACAGAGTGGCAGGGAAGCCAGGAGAACAAGGTCCCTTTCACAGAGGGGAGGCAGAGCCAGGAGAAACTTACGCAGTCACTGAGGACCAAGCTCCAGGCGGTTTCTGGCTACACCTTTTGGGACAGACAGCCACCTCCCTCCCAGGCAAGGGCCACCAGGATCTCAGGGGGTCCAGGACTGGGACAAGCTCTCTCTAACACAATCCTGCAACTGTGTCCTGGGGCCACTGAACCTCAGGTGAAGGCCTGGTTTGTTACCGCTTAGTGGCTTCAAGTCCAGCGGGGCTCAGGCTGCCAGATACTGCCCCAGTTCCCCTTTTCCCTTCTGCAAAGACCTGGCCTGGGCAGGGCTCCCTGGAGCCCATGCCCGTGTGCCCCGTGCCAGCCTCAGCTGTGGCCAAGTCTCAGAGGCCTGGCACCAGGGCCTCCCACAGCCCCGCCCAGCCAGCTCCCCAGGTCACCCACATCGCCACGCCTGGCAGCTCTGCCCCTCCATCCACTCAGCAAGAGCCTGCTGCAAGCCGGCTCCCTGCAAGGCTCTGGGGAGACAGCTGCCTACCCAGCGGGCAGAGAGAGGCAGAAACTCCTCCTAATCCCCATGCAGGTGACCCGAGATAACACAGCACCAGTGAGGAACCGGTGGCCCCACACAGCCCGACCTTGTGCTTCCCTGGAGCCGTGCCCTCCGCCTGCGAGCCCTGCCTGTCCCCCTAACATCCATGCAAGGCCGCCACTGCCAAGCAAGCAGCCCTGGGGCACAAGCATGCGCTTTCCAACAAGGCTTCTTCAGCTGTCTGTGTGTGAGGGGCCAGGCATCTGGGCAGGGGCAGCCCCAGGGTTGCTCCTGAGCAAGGAACTTGAGAGGCAGGCGTGACACAGGAACCAAAGAAGCACTTCTACAACCAGTAATTGCTGCATGAGACGGGGGCCGCTGGCACCCCCTGTGCCCAGGGTACCTGAGTCGTGCTTCCTTGTCTAACCACACACAGTGCTTTCCACTGAGAAAGGGGAAAGGGCAGCCCCTGAAAAGTCACCGTCCGAAGGCCAGTGCCAGCCTGCTGCCATGCTCTGCTGCCATCTGCACTGGCGCTAAGCTGTGGTTCTCACACTTCAGGGTGTGCGCAGACCCACCCTGACAGAGTGGCTCCTGGGTCCAGCTGGGAGGACAAAGGAGCCAGAAAGTACGGGCACAGCTGCTTATGGGGGCAACCAGTGCTAGATGAGGGGAGAGAGCAAGGATCCGGGTCTGGTACAATGAGACTTCCCAGGACCCCCAACTTCCCGGTCTCAGGAGGAACTCCGTGCCCCAGCGCCGGGTCCCACTGTGCTCTCAGAGTCGGAGCCGCTGGGCGCTGCAGTCCTGAGACCCGGCACAGAGTGCACATTCAGGGAGCCAGCTTCCAGGCGCTGTACTGTGGGGATCCCAGACACCGCTGCATTTACTCCTCACTCTCTTCTTCTCCTGTTACAGGCAGGAAATGATGTGCTCAAAACACCTTATTTAGGCAGGCACAGCGCTCCCGCAATCCCAGCTGCTCCCGAGGCCGAGGCTGAGCTGGATCAAAGGTTGGAGGCCTCACTGGGCAGCTCACCAGTGCTCTCTCTCGGAAAATACAGAATTGAAAGAGCTGGGGATGCGGCTCTGTAGCAGGATGCTTGCCTGATTGTGCAAAGCTCTGGGTTCTGTCCCCGGTACAAACAAGCAAAGAAAATCTACACAATATGAAAGACGGTAATGGATGAACAGAAGAACAGAAACCACAAGACATGCAAACCCAACAGCAAAACAGCAGACTTGAGGCCTCCACCTTTTCAGTAATTACTTTCAATGTAGTGAACACTCAAGCAGTGGTCAGCAGAATTTTTAAAAAGATGATCCTAGGACATTCAGTTGACAAGGGACACTTCCTTCCAAGACACAACTAGGTTGAAAGCAAAGGATAAAAGAAAAGAGAGAGAGCATGCAAACACTCAGAGAGCTGAAGCAGCTATACTAACATGAGACAAAAAAGGCCTCGCAACACAAACTGCCTCTAGAGACGAAGGACGTTTTGTAATATGCAAGTGTCTGCCATCAAGAGGCATCACAACGATAGCCACGTGTGCACCTCACCACAGCGCTCCAGAATCCACGCAGCACAAACCGTCAGAACTGAGGGGAGAAACATAACTCAGTGGTTGTCACTTGAGACTTTAATCGTCCACTTACAATACTGGACAGTACAGCTGAGCAGAAGGTCAGCGGGGAGAAGAAGGTTTACACGCCATAAACCAATGAGATCTAAATTAGATTGGGCTATCTCCCCCACCCCCAGCAGAATACTCTCCTCAAGACTACAAGGAACAGTCTCTATGGCTCGCCATAAATCGAACCGTACGACAAACCACCACATTTAAGAGGAATTTTCAGATGAAACCAGGTGAGATATGTTATTCGGCCACACTGGGCTGAAATTCGAAGTCAGGTAACAACTCTGAGAAATATACAGAAAATGTAATGTAGGCATCTCAGACATTTGTGAAGGCCCCAGGAGCTCCGTGCCCACAGCTCACACCACCCTGATCCCGATTCCAAGCTTGAACCCAGTCAAAACAGCTGCAGGATGTAGAGAGCTTGTCTGAAGGCAAGAGCTTGTCTGAAGCCCTGGTTTTCCATGCAGCTGTGGAAAAATGGTCAGAGGCAAAAATTTCCACTTCCAGGGCCCATCTACAGAATATCCAAAAGGCAAATCCTCCCAAAAGCAAGGTGTGAATGCTGGCCGCGCACCTGCCGACATCAGGGGCAGCTGATGCTCGCTCTATTAATTCTATTTCCGAGCTCACCCTTATGAATCTCCCAGGGAAGGTCCCACTGCCCCCCTTTTATACAGGAATCTGACACAGCTCAAGTGGCAGCACCAAGTCCAAATGCTTCCTGTCTGCTTTCAAAATGCTGCTCTTTCCACCGCCCTACACTTGCAGACCCAGAGAGAACCCAAGTGCCAGAACACCAGGAAGCCAGCTCGGACTCTGCCCTTCCTTCTGTTCCTTCACAGGGTGGCTGCTTCTCCAGGGTGTTTCCAACAGAGCGTGGCATAGAACACTCTTCTCGAGAAACAATCCCAGCCCCGGCCTGCCGGGAACAGGTTCCTCCTCAGATTTAGGGCACCGGTAGACGCCCCTGGGAGCCAGCCAGGACAGCCTACAGGACGTGCAGGTGCTGGGGCAAGCAGGCTGCAGGGCTGGGCTGGGAGCCGCAGGAGCTCACTCAAGGATAAAGGCCTCGGACTCTGTAGATGGCGTGGCTTGGGCTTCTGACCAGAACCAACTGGCAAAGCAGTGCCCAGCTGGGAACACTGAACAGACTCCAAATGTCAAGGGATGCTATTATTCATCCAGCCTAATTCCTCATTCCACTCTGCAGTCCAGAGAAGGAAAGAAATTTGCCTGAGGACACACAGCCGGGGCAGAGTAGGGCCCAGAGTCAGGAACTCCAAGTATACTTCATGCTTCCATTTCGGTAGGCCCTAGAGCCTGGAGCGGAAGTTAATCCCGGTGCCACACGAACGGCTTCAGTAGCACTGCACCTCTGCTATTACCTTGCTTGAACCTCAACAGGCAAAGCACAACCCTTACTCTCCCCATCTCTAAACAAGGAAACTGAAAAGACCTGGGAGGTCAAATCACCCGCCTGAGGTCACAGGACCAAAGCAGCCGGGCCAGGGCTGAGCTAGTTCTGCAACTCCCTGCCTGAGCTTCCCGCTCTGATGCCATGGCCATGGCAGGCTGTCGGGGATGGGTGACTGGAGCATCAAGGAGGCAGTGAAAGCCTTGTGGCTGCTCCTGCCTGCTTGGCGAAGTGGCTTCGCCGGCTGAAAACCACCATAGTGTTGGGAAGCGTGGCTGGTGGAGGAAGGTGGAGCCCAGCAGATCTACAAAGAGGCTACAGGTGACTTCCAACCCAAGGCCGTCTGTGAAAGGCTCACAGCCCCCCAAATAGAGCCCCAGCTCCCCCTACATACACACACACACACACACCACCTGCCCACCCAGGACTCACAGCTCTTCAGCAGCTCTTTGAACATAAAGCCTTTCAAGACAATACTATGGGGGCCCAGCAGGATGGCTCAGTGGTCTAAAGCGCCTGCTTAGGAAAGCTTAGGTGGCTGCAGGGACCGCGGTTCGATCCCCGCTACCAATGCTGCGCCAGCCCTGCCCACAGGGAAGGCTGAGCTGACCATAAAAATAAATTAATAAACAAACAAAAAAGTTCTGAAACAAGAAAAAAAAGATCATATTAAAAAAAAAGACAGGGGGCTGGGGATTTGGCTCAACGGTAGAATGCTTGCCTAGCGAGCTGGAAGCCCTGGGTTCGGTCTTCGGCACCAAAAAAAAGAATAAAACCTCCTGTAAAAAAAAAGACATACGATGGACAGCACAAATTTCCTACGATGAATATGAACTTTATTATATCAAAAGTGTACCGAGAAAATTAATTTTGGTACCAGAAATCTTCTGCAGCAGCCTTGCTGGCTTATGCTCTCAGACACACACACACACGCACACACACACACGCACGCACGCACGCACGCACGCACGCACACACACACACACACACGCACACACGCACGCATCTTTGGGCTGTGCCAGGGCCGCGCCTTTTTTTTTTGTCTTTTTGAGACAGGGTCTCACTCTGCAGTTCAGACTGGCCTTGGGCTCATTTTTATAGCCCAGGCTGGTCTCAAACTCGTACTGATCCTCCTGCCTCAGCCTCCCAAGCGCTGGAATTACAGGAATGAGCCACCACGCCAGGCTAAGAAAATTAATTTTGGGGTTGGAGATATAGCTCAGTAGTCTAACGCACCTGCCTGGCAAGCACAAGAACCCAGGTTTGATCCCTGGTACTACATGCTGTGCCAGCCCCAGAAGCTTGGGCATGGTGGCTGGCTCACACCATTGCTGGGAAGGCTGAAAGGAGAATCACTTTGAGTCCAAGCTATATTGAAACCCTGTACCAAATACAAGATTTATTTTTTTATTTTTATTTTAATTTATTTTATTTATTTATTTATTTATTTATTTATTGGTGGGACTAGGGTTCAAACTCATGACCTTGCACTTGCCAAGCAGGCATTTGTGCCACGGAGCTACTCCCCAGCCCCCTCAAATACAAGATTAAAAAAAAAAAAAAAACCTTTAAAAATTAGTTTTAAATATAGATTTAAAAAGATGAAAGTTTTCCTAATAATGAGAGAGAGAGGAGAAGGGAGGGAGGAGAAGAGAGAGAGGAGGGAAGAAAGGTGGACTGGCTGGCCTTACCTGTCCCTCGTCTGTCAGTGCCCCAAATGCCACAGGGCCAGGTTCTGTCCCTTCTCTGGCACCCTTAACTCTGCGTCCAATAACTCTATGCTTAGATTCCTATTAATTCCAATGGCCCTCCCAGGTCCCTGAGCACCAACCCCACCCACAGCCACCCATACCCCTGCATGGACCTCTTGGAGAGCTTCCTCTGGAAAGAACTTAAACCGCTGAATAAAAGCTGTTTGTGGTACATCCTGAGAGAAGACAAACAGTGCCCACGCACTCCAAAGATCACAGTAGAAATGTAGAAATCCCAATAAAGCTGAACTCCTGAGAGGTAAAGTGACAGGGGCCCGTGGTCACCTGCCCAAGGACGCATCCTGGTAACGCTGAGGTCAGAAGCTCCCAGGAGGATGCCCTCACACTGGGCACCACCTCCAGTCTGGCATCGCTGGGTCCTTGACATTTGTTTGGCTCATCTCTGCAGCGGGGAGGCAAAGCAGGGGGCGTAGGGATGGGCTCAAAGCTACCAAGCTTCCTCGCCCAAGCTACCCTGCCTGACCAGCCCCAGGAAGGGCCAGCACCACGCGGTGGTGGGGGCTGGGGCAGGCGGCATCTGATACTTTGGGGTAAGAATGAAGTGGAGGTGCCATGCCCAAGGAGCTGACCAGCAGAGCAGAGCTCCAGCACAGCTGCCTGGGGACCCCCAGAAGGCTGCAGAGGGGCACAGGGAGACGCCTGCCTTAGTCGCCTGACCATCAAGTGAAGCCCTTTCTCAGGCCCTGGTCAGGATACAAGACCTTTGCCAAACGCCAGCACATTCCATGCATTTCTCCAGACTCTGAGCAGCTGCTGTAAGGCCTTTTTCTCCTACGTTGATTTATTCTCTGTTGTTCCTGAAATACACCCAGAGGCCTTTGGCACACACACCAGGCCCCAGCGGAGCGCAGCATTCGGCCCAGGCCCCGAGTACACACCGGCTGGGTTCTCTGGGACCTGGGCCAAGCCAGCAGCAATGATGGGCCCTCAGGTCAAAGCCAGCAGCTAGGAGCACTGAAGATCCCGCCTCCCCTTCCCACCCTGCCTGAGCCCCTCCCCGGCACCCTCAGGTTTGGGGAGGAGGAGCCAGTCAGAAGGTCCTTCGAGGCCTGAGGAGGCCTTCAACTCCTCCCCAACACAAGCGAGTCACTGAAGAATCCTCACACCCTCACTCAACAGCAGGGCCTCATGGCTCAAGGCTGAGCTTCTGGCTGCCCTGTATCTTGTGTTGGCCAAATGAATGGCAGCAGGACGTCACTCCAAGGGTAAAGCAAGGAAAACAGTCACTGGGACAAGTGTGTAAGGAGGGTCGGACAGCACGGATGCGGTTCCTGCCGTCAGCCGTGTGAGGCCTGGGCTTCTCACCAGCAAACACGCGCGGCAGTACTGTGGGATTAAGGAAACACAAGGCCGGGGCTCTGACATGAAGGAAACACTCACTGAATGTCATCTCTCTCCCCAGAGTTGAGCAGGGGCAGCTCAGCCCAGGTACCACAGTACACTGGGAGGCGGAGGGAACGCTCACCGAGTTACATTCTCAGACCTTTTCTATTTTTTATTTTAATACAGAGTCTCAAGAAGTCACTAAGTTGCTCTAGCTGGGCTTGAACTTGCAATTCTCCTGCCTCAGACTCCCAGAGTATGAGAACAACAGGCACGCGCTATTCACAGGCAGGAACCCACACCTGGCTCCTTTTCAGTCTGTAACACCCAGAGAACATGAAGAGTCTTGCCCCACAGCTGGCTGAGAGCACAGCTGGCCAAACAAGAGCAGGACCGGAAGTCAAGGAGCCCCACAGCAGTCAGACTGTGCAGGTGAGAAGGGCACCTGGCTTAGAGACCCAGGAGACAGCTGGCAAGAAGGCCTTGGCCTACGCAACACAGGCCTCCTCTGCAGGCACAGTGGGGCGGGAGGACTTCCCAGCCTAGACCCAGCAGGGCTTCCAGGCCCCCCAGGATGAGCCAGCACCCTCCTGGACTTGCTCTAAGAGAAGCAATAAAAAGGAAGGCGGCAGGGCCTGCGGGAGGCTGAGAAGGGTGGCCACAGGAAGTAGGAGCCAGGGAGAGATCAGAGGCAGGGCCTGCAGAGACCAAGGGGCAGAGGCCACCACGGTGAACGTCCCACGAGTAGAAGCACTCGCCTGGTTATTTTTGGCACCTCTTCTGCCCAGAACTAGCAAGGAAAGGCAGCTGCTAGCAACATGGATAGGCTGTTTATGCTCAAGCGTGCAGGCCTGCAGCAGCGACAGAAAGACACCGGCCGGCACTGTAGCAGGGGGCCTCCAGCCCCCCTTCCTCTCCAGAATGTCCCTGTAAAGCCCAATGTGTGCGCTGTACAGCTGATAGCATGAGTACTTCTGCTTTTACTCAGATCCAGCCTCCCAACCACAGGGCTCACTTACACACACACACACACACACACACACACACACACACACACACACACATGCACGCAACAGACAAATAAATAACTCTGGAGCCAGAGGAGAGCTGGGCCACACCCAGGAGCTGAGACACTCTTCCTCCCGGCCCTTCCTGTACTGAAGCAACCCTTCCAACGTCCAGAAACCCTGCACAGGACACAAGCACAGCCCTGCTTGCCCCCGCCCCTACCAAGGTGAAACTGGAGACTCCAGGGTAATTTCAAACACTCACAGCCCTTGGCTTCCTCATTTGAAAGCCGAGGAGCAGGACTAGAGGTCTCTGGATGTTTTCCAGTTCTGGTGACTCCCAGGAGCCAGGGAGCCCAGCACTATGACAGGTGAGGCTAGGTGAGGGGCCAGGTACTGCCGGAGGGAGGGAGCCACAAAGCCAGCCCACGTGTACACTACCAGAAGTCACTTCTACAGCTCCTTTCTGAGCTCCCCTTTCTAGAAAGCTGGCACGTCTGGGCAACGGGGGGCTGTGGTCTGCCCAGCTCTCAGGAAGGTTGAGGAACAAAATCCCCTCCCACATTCCTTCCTACCTAGACCCCACTCGACAAGAAGTTGGGTGGCTGAGAGCAGACCCTTGGTGCCCCAAGCGTGGGATGCCGCATGTGCTCACCAAGCTTTGGCCTGGATGAGCCTCACCCTGGCTGCTCCTCTCTACCTCTGGAGACTCCCTGAAGAAGCAGCAGCCTTGGAAAAAAACACTCACCCCCAAGGCTGGGAGAAAGCGGGAGAGGGAAGAGGGAACACTGTCCTGGCTGCCCAGAACCTGGGGCTGCATTCCAGGAAGAGCAAGCACAAGAGTGGCGAGCCAGAGCTCCCCCGGGCCCCCTCCTGCCCCCACAGCCCCCCAAAGCCACAGCCAGCAAACCCTTCCACAGGGAGATCCCCTCCCCCACCCAGCAAACCCTCAGCTCCTTTTGGACTGGTGGCAACTTCCTTCTTATATAACATCCCGAGAACCTGGAATCCCTGACTTCTCTCCTTCCCTGCATCTTCCAACCTCCACTGAGGTCACCCTGGGAGGCTTCAGGTGACCCAGAGGCCTAGGGATTTCTTAGCTGAGAAAGCTGCCTTCCTCAAGCCCACCCACGCCAGCAACTCAGCCTGGGGCCAAGCGGCCCAAGCACAGGCTGAGGGAGCTCTGGGAGGCTGGGCTAACCTTCCTATGTGGGCACCATAGTCCCTTGCAAAGGCATGCAGTGGGCACCAGGGGCTGTGCCCACCCAGGTGCAGCGGGTCCTCAGGTTGTGCACAGTGCCAGGGAATTAGAAACAAGGGTCCACAAGTTTAATTTGTGTGAGCTCCAGGGTCCAGGGGTACTGCTCTCCTACCACAAGCAGGGCACAATTCATTTCTCTCCCTGGTAGAAGGAAAATGGCAACAGAACCAGGGCCTGCGACTGGTAGGACAGCAGCCATCCGGCCTACAGCGCCTTCAACATTCACAGCTATGCTATGATGAGCTCTCATCCTCCCTGTATTACAGGAGAGGAAACGGAGGCTCAGGAAGTGAAGCAATGACCCCAAAACATGCTGCAAAGGAGAAGCTAGAATGGGAGCCTAATTCCCTCTTTCCTCTGCACACTCCAGACTTCCTGGCCCACGGAGACCAGCGTGACTGTCTACACACCATCCAGGAATGGTATTGAATGCGGGTGTGGAAGCGGGTGTGGTTCTGGAATCTGAACCAATCCCCCCACTGTGACTGCTCCCAACTGTGTGACCTGTGAGAGTCCGAGTAAGTGTGCGTGCGTGTGTTCGGGGCGGAGGGAGGGTGATCTGGATTCCAAAGAGCAGTTTCCAACACCAAAGTTATGCTGTAATGCTTCTGATTCATGAAATGAGCTCACAGTCCCCGAGTATGCTGAATGTTGTTCTCATGCAAATGCAGGTCTCTTAGCAAGAGCCAGGGATTTCCGAGTACTCCACTTAGCCCCAGCCCAGAGTTCGGGCTCCTTCAGCTACACAGTCCAGAGTCCTAATGCGCAGAAGCAATTCCTGTAATGCAAACACAGACTGCATTTCCTGCAGCCTGCACTGAGTCGTGGAAGCACAGAGCCCCTGAGCTGCTCAAGGACTGGCACAGCGTGCCTACACCGACTCCTCTGGACCCCTGGTGAAGGGGACAGAAAGACTGGAGCTTGGAGTCTGTGCTCCTGACCGCCACTCAACAGGACGTGTACAACCCAAAAAAGGCACGAATGGCACCCAAAACAGGACTGGAAGGACAAGCAGGAGTCTTCCATCTGCTTGTGGCCAACACCACTCCAACAGCAAGAGATTCGCACTCTCTCCCTCCCTCCATTTTTCTCTCTCAAACTGGAGAGTGAACTCAGGAGTGCCCTACCACTGAACTATATATAGCCCCAGTTTTATTTTTTGAGAGTCTCACTAAATTGCCCAGGATGGCTCCAAACGTGAGGTCCCCCTTCCTCTCCTCCCAAGTAGCTGGAATTGCATGCACACCCCTGGCGATGAGCAAGGGTTTCTTTGGGAAGACCTAAATCCTGCCTGGTGTAACACCTATCCTCCCCGCACTCTCTTCTTCCAGAGATCTCAGCTCTCCCTGGCTTCTTCAGCCACTAGAGCGCCTCCTTACCACCATAACTGCATGCTGTTTTTTTCCTATTTATTAAAAGCGGCAGCCCACAGGGTCAAACATGAGCTATTTTTAAGATCTCTGCTTAAAAGTTTAACCCTCGTCCCTGTAGGCACTCCAAGGGTACTCTTTTCTGGAGGGAGTAAGGGGCTGACAGCCTTGGGGAGCCCAATTCTGCCTAGTGCCTGGAAAGGTCACTCTGAAAGTGGGCAGGCTGTCCTAGACAAGGCTGTACGACCTGGGGACAGTCTCTCGGCTCACCAGCTTGAGCCCTGGGAGCTACACAGACCAGAGAAAGGAGCCAAAGGCCAATCCAACAAAGAATGGAGACTTGCATGGGCCAGGGCCATGCAAGGAGATGGTTTATCACAGTAACTGAATGTTTACACTTTTATTATTCCCTGCGCACGCAGGACCCACAGGATGTTAAGCAAAGGTTCGTCCTTTCCTTAGGTTCTGCAGCCTTCTAACACCTGCGGGAGGGGCACACTTCTCTGGTCCTAGCAGCTCGAACCACACCTTCCCTGGGAGGCTCTGGAGTGACACAGGTGCTTCTGCACCCTGAGCAGATCTGGTGGGGGTGGAGCGAGAAGTGCGGTTCCTCCCACTGCTGCCAGACCTGTCTCTGTCCTCAAGCCCCAAGCACTGACCAAAACCTCCATGCCGGCCAGACTGCCCCTGCAGGAGGAAGCTAGACACCCTCTGATCTCCCACCGCAGCTGAGGGCGGAATCCCCTAGACACAGGTGGGCACCACAGTGGCCTCCTAGCCTGCCAGGGCTTCCCCAGCCCTTCATGGGCTGGCACTCAGGTCCCCCCTATACGGGATGGTCGAGGCAGGAAGTAACCACCGAAGTTGTAGCCAACAAAGTTTTAAATGAGGCAAGTAACTTCCCGTTTCAGCAGCTCACGGCAGACAATGACGCGGAGGACACTCAGTGGCCTACCCTTTGGGAGGCAGGCACCTCTTCCTAGGCTTCCTGGGTACTGAGGCTTGAAGAGGCACCAGGCTCCTCAGCACACCCCTCGCCTTGCCCTGAGGCTCGGGTGGCACCGCCGAGGGGCAGAGGGACAACCTGATGCACACGCTGACAAGTGGGCTGGCGGAGGTGGGGGGCAAACGCCTACATCACCCCCTCCACCCGCAGGCGCGTTCCTGACCCGCACCAAAGGGACACCACCAGGCCAGGCGCCGCGCGGGCTCGTTGGGCTGCTGTGGGCAGGCGTGTGGGGGCGAGACGAATGACAGGTCTGGGGTGCGCCAGCAGCGCCGGGGTGCGCGGAGCAAGGCGGCTCTCCGCGCTCGAAGCTCCAGTCTAGGCCTTGGCTGCACTTGCCCCGGTTTCCGGCCCCCTGCACCTGGGTCCTGCAGCAGACCTGGCGCCCCTGCCCACTTTCCCGAGCACGCAGGCGGCAGGAGGGGCTGCTGCCCCAAGTTCCGCAGCTCTTGAGCCCCGGGCCGCACGCGGAGAGCCCGGGCTCCGCCAGGCCGCCAGTCCCTGCAGACACCACGTTTCCCTTGGGCGGAGGGGGGGAGGAAGCAATGGTGCTCCCGAGCTGGCCGGCAGCCGGGGACGGTTCTCCTACCCGGCGCACGCGAGCTGCGTAGCTGCACAAACACGGCGGGGTTTCGCCGCACACGCAGCTGCGGGCACAGGGCGGGAGCGCGGGGGCGGGCTGCAGGCGGCCCGCGCACGTCCCCGCGGCCCGCTGCCCCCGCTTCCCGGCCGCAGAAGTTGGCGCGCGCCGGCCCTCGAGGCCCCGCGCCCCCGCTCCAGGCCGCGCCTGCAGAGCTGCAGCCCCAGGCGCGGGCGGCCACCGCTCGCGCCCGCCGGGGTCCCTGCGCAGCTGCCCCCGCCGCGTGCAGGCCTCGGCCACGGGCTCGCGGCCCGACTTACCCCGCTCCGGCCTCGGCCGTGCCCCTTCGGCCGCGGGCCGCCGCCTCTGGTCGGTCGTCCTCAGTCGCCTCCGGGACTCCAGCCCCCTGCACGTACTCCCCGATTTTGAAAACAAACAGGAACCCTCGCCTCCCCGCGGCGTTCGTCGGGCTCCCGCCGGCCTGTGCCTCCCTCAGCCGGGAAGTTTGCTGGCAGGGCCGGGGCGAGACGCACGGGCTGTCACCCCGGCTCGTTCACGGCGCAGGAACCTCGGCGCGCCCCGTGTCGTCCTCGCGAGCGCTCTCCCTCCCTGCGTGTCAGCCCCAGTCCTGCGATGCAGTGTCAGGATTGCACGGCTCTGACTCATCGGTTGAGCTCACAGCTTGAAAAAAAAAGAGAGGGCGAGAGGCAACAGCGCGGGAGGAGGGCTCTCTGGCGTGCTACAAAGGATTGCACAACTCGAGGCTCGGTGCACGGAGTGCCCAGCGGCCGGCCAGCGCGCGCGGCGCCGCGACGAGCAGGAACCAGCTCGACCACTTCATCAGCACAACCGACTGGGCGGCCTTGCCGCCAGCAGGCCCAGCGCCGCCCACTTCCTGAGACCAAATAAGGCTGAGGAAGGCGGCTTTAAACCTCCGGCGGCGGTCGGGGCTGGGGATTTCCAGCAGACCTCGCCTCCAGTGGGAGTGGGCGCCACCCTCCCCCAGCCCAGGCAGGCGCCCCCATGGCTTTGCTGGAACCAACCCGCCACGCGGCTCGCTCCTTGTACACCAAGGTCAGGAGGAGACAGTGACGAAATGTTTGGAAACCCGCGGAGCCTGCCAGGAAAGAGTGTGTGTGTGTGTGTGTGTGTGTGATTTTGGGGAGGGCCCAAGGGTGTTGGGTACAGTAAACCATGCACAATCCTCTCCGAGGCAGTTTATTAGCAGCCTCCCCATCTGCACTTGCTGGTTCACCAGCTTCCCCCGGGTGTAAAAAGAATGGAGAAACCCGCCCAGGTCCTGTGGAGGCCCCACATGGCCGCTGCAAGCCCAGCAACGCAGACTAGAGCTGGGGAGCTTTCACATGGCCCCTGTGCTCTTAAATGCCTCCCAGATCATTGTCTAGTCTCAGTCCTGATCCCTGTTTGCCCCGCTGGAAAATGGGAAACATTTTCTGCAGCTCAGGAGGTCTTACAGGGCTGGCAGAGGCTGGCAGAGGCAGACCTGCCTCTGCGTATTTTGGTGGTTTTTGTTGTTGTTTTTAAGGTGAGTCAGAAAGGGATACTCCACTGAGGAGAAATCCCCTGGAGAATTCATGTCCTGGGAGCCACTTTCCCTCGAGGCCAGTCCTTAGGAGTGCGGAGAGGATGAGCCGCAAAACGTAGTTCCCAGCACCTGCACCTGCACCTGCGCCTGCAGGACTGGAGCCTGGCAGGACCCTCTGCCTAGAGCCTCCAGCACCTACACCTGTTCTAAGGGGCACAGCTTTCTCGTTCTCTTCCGTCTTTGACTGGCTGGTGCACCTGACTGGCTGGGTCCCCGCTTCACCCAGAGAGGTAAAGGACTCATTTGTCCCACGTTATGACAGATACGTCAAAATAATGACCTTCAAAACAATCTTATCTACAAAATACCAATCATTATGCTGGGAGACAAGATCAAGTAACCTCTTAAAGCTCCTCCTAGTTTAAGGTTGCAGTTGTAAAAAGTAAACGAAGGAGTCAGAAAACCACCTTATCCACGGAAAAGCCCAGGCTCCCCAGTTTAGTAGCCCCTGGGACAGCACCATTCCTGACCAACCTCAAGTACTTTCTTGCAGTAGAGCCACCCATTATGTGACCTGAGTACCCCTCTCTAATCAGAAAAGAGGTTCACAAGGATAGCAGGCCAGCCATCCGGTGCCTCTGGTCTTCTCCTAAGTGCCCAGAGTAAGGCAGCAAGCAACTGAGGGACTGAAGGACGGGGTGCCCAGCCCCCACCCAAGGCTGGACCTCAGGACTCCTGGCGGAGGCTGTGTAAAGCCTTTTAGCTTTTCCTCCCTCCCACTGACAGCTCATCCCAGGGAAGGAAACAAAAGCAAAGCGACTTCATTCATCTCCAGGGCCCCACTGCCAGATTCTTCTGCAGACCTGCAGTCATCCTGACCTGTCCTAAGAGACCAGCCCCTGCAGCTGGCCTGGGGCCAGCCTAGAGGGAGCCCCTGAGAGACAGTGCAGACCGGCCCAGAGACATTCCCAACCAACCAGAAAACCCGGCTGGGGAGCACATTCCTAGAAGAGCCTGCCACATTGCAAGCCAGGGCCCGGCCTCCAGGGAACTGGCAAGCAGGAGCCACTCCAGAGGGCATTCCTTAGCCCTTGTCCTGCGGAGACTTCCTCCTTGTCCCCCCAACACGGGGTTGCCTGGCTGAGGAGCAGCCAGGCCAGTGGAGGCAGGTAGCAGAGTGCACCAGAAACGGAGCCAGCGGTGGCCCTGGAGCAGCTCTGCTGTGGCGGGGCATCACACCCTTTCCCTCCAGCCCAACTAAACCTCTACCTGTGAGCCGGCTCTGAGAGGAGAGGAAAGGGGCATGGGAGTGTGCAGAGAAGGAGGGCTCAGGACTGCCCCCAGCGCCACCACTTGGCAGAAGAGCAGTGGACCTGCCAGCTGCCAGCACAAGAGGATGTGGAAAGAAGACTCGGCCTTTCCGGGAAAGCCCTGGAGGTCAGCCTTGTGCAGATATGACAGTGCAGAATCGCTGGCATGTGAAGCGAAAGTCTTGGTTTTAGAAGCCCCAGCCTCTCCTCTAACCTTTCAGGAGGACGCCTGTGCCTATGCCGGGGACGCCAATCCTGACACCTTAGCCATGGAGTCGGTTCTTCACCACCTGCCTCTTGCGCAAACTGCAGGAAAGCACAGAGTTTGGAGCTCCAATTACCAGGAGCTGTCAGCTAGGAGAGAACAACTCCAGCAGGAAAAGAACACTAGCAGGTACCCAAATCCCAGCGAGGGCAGAGTGTGGCGTTCAGAGGCTTCTTTTTATTTATTTATTTATTTATTTTTGTCTTTTTGAGATAGGTTCTCACTATGGAGTTGAGGCTGGCCTTGAGCTCACTTTTGTAGCCCAGGCTGGTCTCGAACTCGCACCAATCCTCCTGCCTCAGCCTCTCGAGTGCTGGGATTACAGGCGTGTGCCACCATTCCCAGCTTTTTATAGATTTTTTTTTTTTTTCAGAAGCTTCTTGACACGGAATCAGCTGCTGAGCCCTGCACAGAGTGCCCCAGAGCCAGTGTTCAGTCCATCCAGAGCTTCCTGTAATTGAGTTCCACTTCAAAGCTGGTCTGAAGAAAAAAGCATCTGAAGAAGCCAGGGTCTCACCTCCCAGCCACCTGGTCGGTCTGCATTCTTGTCACACCCTCCCCCCCAACCCCATCCCTGAGGACAGTCCCACAGAACCCAGGACACATGGAGAGTTCACGCGAACAGTTAGTCTCGCCCTGAGGAACCGGGGGTAGAAGCACTGCTGTGGGCCTCAGAAGTGAAAGCCTTCTTGTGCTTCCCCTTCCCCCGCACCATGCTTATGCTCCTACCGTCATTTCTCTTTGCAAAATAAAGCTACTGCCTCTAGGTCCTCACTGCCTGCAAAGACAACGGAAGAAAGAGAAAGCTGTAAAGAACAAGGAGCCAGTACTGAGGCAGAGTTCTGCCTGAGGAGAACAAGCCTGAGGACAGTTCTCCACAACCCTGGGCTCCCATTTCCTTTCTTTATTGCCTCCTCACAGAGCACGGTAGTTGTTACCTGAGCAATGAAAAGGCGCCCTCTTTGCAGGGGCCTGAAAGGATCCTGTGGACAAAACCCCCGACTCTATAACTGTAGTGTGCTGAGCACACGCATGAAGAGTTACAGCCCTTACGTTCACTATGTTATTCAGTATTTCCGTCTCTCAAAACTTATGTTCTCCCTTCCAAGAACCTACTTCCAGGCAAGATTTTTTTTCTCCCTGAAAAGACTCTGTTGGCCTCTGGGCTCAGTGGTTCTCAACCTTTCTAATGCCGTGACCCCACAATACAGTTCCTCATGTTGCGGTGACCCCAAACCAAACTATAATTTTGGTGGCGACTTCAAAACCGTAATTTTGCCACAGTTATGATTTGGAATGGCTTTAGGTGACCCCTGTGTTTTGTTTTGGTTGTTCGACCCCCGCCGGGGTCTCGACCCACAGGTTGAGAACCGCTGCTCTACACAGAGACTTTCCAACACCGACCCAGTGTCCCCTGTGGGGGTTCCCTTCCCTTCGTGTCCTCTCCGACACTGTTCCACAGCCCTCTCCACCTGGCCTGAACTGGGACAACCCAGGAACAGCTGTGCTTTCTCCCTGCTTCTTGCCAGGTCCTTTCTGAAAGAGCAAACCCAGTTAAGAACTACCTCGGGCATGAAGTTTAGTCACAGTCACCTGACGTACTACTGAGAAGACCTGTGTTCTCTTCCGTTCCACCCTTGAGAACCCACGGGACTCTCCTCGGTTTCACACTTACTTCGCCTGTTCTGGAGCAGGGCCAGCGCCAGCCGCACCAGCCCACAGCTGCTTGCAGTCCTCAGCCCTCCCACACCCCTCCCCAGCCTCCCTCCCTGCAGGCCTGGACCACTTTAGGAGTGCCTTTGTCAGGCCTGAGAGGGAGCTTCTGTAGACAGCTCCAGTTGCTGCTGCCACTCTGGGACAGACGTCTGGCTGGGTGCGGAGAGAAGGACGGAGCAGGTGCAGCTGCCAAGGAGGCCAGGCCAGCAGGGCTTCGGGACAAAACGCCCTTCCTCACACAGCAAGACCTGCCTGCTGGCCTGGATCCTCACTGGGGCGTCCGTGCTCCAGCGGGACCAGTGGGCCGGACTCCCGCACCGCTGTCCTCAGGAGCGTGGCTCCCCAGGTCCGACGTGTGTGGTGGGGTACACTTGACAGCATTGTTTTTAAATGAAAACAAACGCTGATGGGTCATGAACTAGAGTCCAGAATTCATGTGCGTGGGCTGGACAAGGTAAACATGCGGCCAAGCCCTGGGTCCAGATCTCGGCCCATGCTAACTCGATGGGCAAGCTCCTGCCCTACTCGGCTTCCTCATCGGCAAAATGAGCCTGGCAAGAGCCTGAAAGCGTCGGGCACACAGTGAGCCTTTGATACCTGCGGCTGTCATTTCTTCCTCCGAACTGGCAACCTTGCTCCTGATCTTAACACGTCACCGTCCCCACTGCCACCAAACGATCTCCTCACTGGTCCTGTCACCTGCCACCTAGACCTAGGACTGTTAACCAGACCATCAGCCCAGTGCATTCCTGGCACTGTCTGAGTCTGTTCCACTTCTCAACCCTGGCTCTGGCCCCACGGAGCCGAACAATTTGGGGTTCCCAAGCTCTGCTTTCTCACTCTCCGGCCTTTACCCTGATCTGCAAGTCACCCACACCCAGGTCTTCCAGCACAATGGAGCTCAGCCATGCACAACTTAACAACTGCTCTTCCAAGCAGCGCTTCTGGACTCTGCAGAGCCCAGGACGCAGCTAAAGTGCACGTGGCTGGAAAGCTCCCAGGCCCCTCCACCAGGCTGCTGCCTCGACCCTGTGTCCCCCCCCCCCCCCCCCGCTGTGAGTGCCGGCTGCTGAGAGTTCACAGCTGGCCCTGATCAGAGAGCAGCTTTGGTGAGACGGATCCCGTGGGAAGACACTTGGTGCTGTGGGGCGCCTGCAGGCTCCAGCCGCAGCACACCCTCCCTTGCTTAGCTGCGTCCCTGTTCTGGCCTGCTTCCCTTCCTCCTGAGAACACATCCAAAACTCCTGGCACCAAACCCTCCAGCTTCCTGCTCCCGATCAGCACAGCCACTCTCCTCCCTAAACCTCCAGGGCCGCCTCTCGTACCTCCACTGCACTGCCTCCATGCCATACCATCTCTGTAAATGGAGCACTATCGCCCAGAGCCAGAGCCCTGAAGTGCCCTGGATCTTCTGCCCCATAAGGCTCCAGTGCCTGCACTGCGAGCATTTTGCAGACATTCACAATAAATCCACAAAAATTTAAAGCAATCAACAAAGGGCAACAGATCACTATTACTACTGTATTGCTATTTTATTTCATTGGCATGTTTCCCCCATTCAAGACTTCTGAAATCAAGATGCTTCTTACAATGGATAGCATGTATTCTTTTTTGGAGGGGTGGGATAGGGACTCACTATGTTACCCAGGCTGGCCTTGAACTCCTGGGCTCAAGCAATGCTCTGGGATTAGTCTCTTAAGTAGTTAGAACTATGGTCATGTGCCACTAGGCCCAGTGTGCATGTATGAATATCAGTAGCATTTTCTCTTACCTTACCACGTAAAATAATGCTGCATATTATAATCAGTGGCTCTTAAGATTCAATGTGGAGGCCGGGGAGATAGGTCAGGGGCACAAGTGCCTGCCTGGCAAATGGAAGGTCCTGAGTTCGATCCCCAGTTCCGCAAAAGAAAAAAAAAAAAAAAGATTCAATGTGTATGGCATTGCCGGGCGTGGTGGCTCACGTCTGTAATCCCAGCACTCGGGAGGCTGAGGCAGGAGGATTAGTGCAAGTTCAAGACCAGCCTGGGCTACAAAAGTGAGCCTAAGGCCAGCCTCAACTGCATAGCAAGACCCTGTCTCAAAAAGACAAAAAAAAAAAAAAAAAAAAAAAAAAATGTGTATGGCATTATTATTACTATTGCTGCTGCTGTTGCTCAAGTTTGGTCTCCTGGGACCTACAGCACAAAGTCCACAGAGCCGTGAGGCCCCATTATCTGGGTGCAGTCGCTCTTTGCTGCTCAGACTTTCATAAAGTGAACTCCAGCTTTGTAGCAGTAAAAAGGACTTGTGCGTCTAGATTCTTCCAGAAGCTCCCATGAAAGCACACCTCTAGGATGTAGAACAAGCTCTAGATGAGGAGCAGAGTTCTTTTTTATTTTTTTGTCTTTTTGAGACAGGGTCTCACTATGCAGTTGAGGCTGGTCCTGCGCTCACTTTTGTAGCCCAGGCTGGTCTCGAACTCGCACCGATCCTCCTGCCTCAGCCTCCCAAGGGCTGGGATTACAGGCGTGCGCCACCACGCCGGGCTGAAGAGCAGATTCTAAGCCTGGTCCTTCCTCTTAACTTTCTGGATGACCCCCAGGAGCCTATCTAGTGCATCTTTCAAGCTGCTCCTGTGTGCCCAACATACAAGGCCCGGGGTCCAGCCTGCACCTTGGGAGGAAGCTGCGATCCCCTTTTATAGATAAGGAAGTGAGGTTCAAAAAGGTTAAACGACTCTCCCAGGGCCACACAGATGGAATTCAGCCCTCACACTCTGATTCTATCTCTCCCCGGCATGACAAGGGATAGCTGGCTGAGCATGTGTTTCCCTAATAAGGAAGTTAAGGGGTCACACACTGGAGCCCGGGAAGCCTTCGCTGTCACAGATATATTTTATTTGACCCACTCATTAGGTTTTAGTTGAATTTACTGCCAACATTTTTTTTTCTTTTGGGACCAGGGTTTGAACTCATGACCTTGCACTTGCCCAGTACATTTTTTTTTTTTTTTTTTTAAATCTGGAGACTTAAAAATCAGGGTTTCTGGTTTATCATTTTAAAAAAAAAAATCAACACTGGCCACCATGAGCCCTGCTTCTCGGAGGCGGAGCTCAGTGTGGCTGCAAGGCTAGGGCGGCTCACGTGTTCCAATTTCCTGCTGGCCCTGCCCCTTCCTAGGTCATGGGTCACTGTCATTTATCATCACGTTGGTGCCCGCCTCTGTCATTTCATTCTCTGTTCCCCGCTGGCGTCTGAGTGCATGACCCCTAGGCCAGTGAACCCCAGTGCCTGCTCCAGCCCTGGGTCTCTCTCCACACAGCCTCCCTCTCCAAGGAAGAGCCTGCGAACCTCCTCCTCCTGGGGCCACACATACAAGCCCCATCTTCGCATTCCTGCAGACCCCTGCCTTTTGCTGCTCCCATGCCAGGAGCCCCCGGCAATGAGCTAGCCAGGTCCAGGGTGGGCCTTACCAGAGAGAGACAGAGAGGGTGGAGCCATGTTTCCCAACAGGAAAGTGGCTCACAGAGATAAGCCTAAGCAGGAGGCTGCCCAGTTGCAGGAGATGAGCAGGGCTTGACACAGGAGGAAATGCAAGCAGCAAACCATCAGGAGGAACAACGCACGGGCTAAGCAGTGATTCAGCCTCTGCAAGGCTCACCACCACTGAGGCCCCATTACGGCCGGGTCAGTGTGAAAATAAGTAAATAAATGAGAGAAGAGTGCCGCCGCGGGCCGGGCATTGGGGCAGCAGCTGCACATGCATGGCTGTGCTACTCAGCGCTGCTTAAATCTTTCCAGCATACGACTTGGCAATCTGTGCAAGAGGCTAAGGCTCTGACCTGACAGGGTTGGAGGACTATTTCCCATGACATTAAAATGCCACCACAAAATAGTAAAAAAAGATGCTCAAGCTGGGCGTGGTGGCTCACTCCTGTGATCCCAGCACTCGGGAGGCTGCGGTAGGAAGATTTGTGCGAGTTCGAGACCAGCCTGGGCTACAAAAGTGATCTCAAGGCCAGCCTGAACTGCATAGCGAGACCCTGTCTCAAAAAGACAAAAAAAAAAAAAGGTGCTCATACTGCCTGCATCTGTCACCAGATATTGAAATTTAGTCACATGATAGCAGCGTATGAGATGGTACCTGA
This sequence comes from Myocastor coypus, assembly GCA_004027025.1. Taxonomy (NCBI): domain Eukaryota; kingdom Metazoa; phylum Chordata; class Mammalia; order Rodentia; family Myocastoridae; genus Myocastor; species Myocastor coypus. Next base: position 71,805 of record PVJA010006268.1, read on the forward strand.
GTAAAAGATGAATGGGTCCGATCCATGGAACAGTCTGAAGAAACCATTTGATGAGGTGACAAACTCAGCACAGACAGATGGGTAAGAACGTTACAAACTGCTACAACGTCCGCAAGGACGCGAGGAGCAACCAGAAGAGAATTCCACACTGTAAACTGTTGGAGCGTAGTGTTTATTCTACAGAGTTGAGGAAAATGGTATAAATAACAACAGGGACAATCATGACCATGACATAAGGGCCACTGGACAGGGTTTCCTCATCATAAAAATACACTAGGCTGAGGTTCCAGGGGACAGGCAGGCCCAGGTGCCCGGCTTCCCGAGGGCAGGAGAAGGAACGCAAACTGGGACAGAGCTTCCCTTATCTGGAGGCTTTGAAAGACGCTTCTCAGGGAAGAACAAAGCTACCCAAATAAACCCACACATTTGACCTCTAGCATCCTGGGTGCTGACTCCTCCGGCAGGCATGTGTGCTCTCAATTTTACTAACACCTTATTCCGGCAGCTTCTGAGGTGATACCAGGGCTGTCTGTGGGCCCAACCGAGGAGCCCAACCACCATTTATAGCACTGTTTCTATGGAAATGTGTTTCAAGCTTCACAAAACTGAGCTGCTGACAACCCTGGGGCACACATGTGATCTCTAAATTAGGGAACTGAGAGGGGCTGGGTCCTGAGCGCAGGGAGACAATTTGTTACTTAGATTCTGTGACAATTAATATTCAGCAATGACCCAAGTGAGCTCCACATCATGACAGGCGTGGGGCCTGGACATCTAGACATGAACAGGGTATTCTAGCAAAGCACACAGATAGCCTTGGCGCTCTCTCTCTCTCTCTCTCTCTCTCTCTCCCCACCCCCACTCACACGTGAGCATTGGTTGGAAACTATGAAGCAGGCCAGAGCACCCCGAGGACCCCGGCAGGCCGTAAGCCCTCGCTCTCCCCAGTTCCTCCCCAACTCTGCAAACCTCCAGCCACCAGGCCCTATTTCACTCTGATCACAGAACAAAAGCTCCAGATCTTTGACAGTTCCGGAAGTGGATTTTGGCGGCCACGTGCTGAGATAACCCGGGGCCCAGCAGGGCTGGGGTATCCCTCTGGACCACTGTGCATGGCTGCAGGGAACTCTGTTGTAGCAAGCTCCAGCCTGCCCACTCAACCTGCTCGCTCTGGCTGCACCTACCTAGGACTCCAAGCACCACCAGGGAGCCTCTATTTCCTGCCCCGGTCACATGGCAGGCCCAGTCACACCACAGGCCTGGTCACACTACAGGTCTGGCCACACTGCAGGCCCAGTCACACCACAGGCCTGGTCACACTACAGGCCCGGTCACACTGCAGGCCCGGTCACACCGCAGGCCTGGTCACACAGACATCCCTATGCCAAGCAAATTCCTCTGTTCGAAGAAAAGGCTACACGCTAGGGGCTCACCCAAGGACAGTGAGGGTGAGGTCACTTCCCAGGCAGCTGAGGATTATAGATGCCACCCACAAGAGAAGGCAGTCAGTTGGCCACAGGGCCACACCTGCAGCTGTAAGTTCTGGCCAGCTCAAGGCAAGGGCGGGGTCAGATTCTGAGTGTTCTGCCGGACTGGATGAGAGAAGGGACTTTTTTGGCTAACTTTAAAGAGAAACTCTAAAATCAGTACTAAAATGTTTGCAATGATAGAAACCCATCCTAGGTGCAGCTCCGGCCCGGGCTGGGCTGCAGGTCACTTTGCAAAGCACATTCTCCTACTGCAAAGGAGAGAACCGGCCGCCTCCTGCACGGCCAGCTAGCAGGTGAGTGGGTGGCTCAGAGCCGCAAGGGCCATGCGTACACTGCCTGGTTCCCTGGAAACTCAGGCGTGAACAACACGCTGGAACTCCGAGGCCACCGAGGGTTGCCTGCGCCAGCACGAGAGGCAGGTGCCACACTGTGGACGCTGAAGTTGCAGGGCTAGCTGCGCAGCTGGCCAATCTACGTCCCGCAGCCCCTGAGCACTGCAGCAGGGACTGATAAGAGGCCACAGGTCGGTCTGCCTGGTGGTAGCAGATGGGTGGTGTGGGGTCCTGCCCGGGCCTCCTTCCCAGCCAGATCCAAAGTCTCTGATGTTAAGGCCTGTTTCTAAAACAAAGCATAGGGCCTGGCGGGATGGCTCAGTGGTCTAAAGCGCCTGCTTGGGAAAGCTTGGGCGGCTTCAGGGACCGCGGTTCGATCCCCGGCACCACATGCTATGCCAGCCCTGCCCTTGGGGTGGGCTGAGCCCACCATAAAAATGAGTGAATAAACAAAAAAGGTTCTCTGGGGCTGGGGAGATAGCTCCGAGGCACAAGTGCCTGCTGGGCAAGTGCAAGGTCGTGAGTTTGAACCCTGGTCCCACAAAAAAAAA